>QAXH01000343.1:1241-15877 GCA_004335635.1 Chloromonas sp. AAM2 | reverse complement strand
TCTCCAGAGAGGTGTATATAACCAGTTGAAGCTAGAAGGGTGAACCTTCGCGGACCTTCCCCAAACTGGTTAAAGATACTTGTGGCTGCTTTAGTGGCGCGCCGGTATGACAGCCTATTGAATGGTACCGGTGTCATCTGTCTTTGTTCAATAACTTCCTGTGCATCATGTACCCGCCTACTACTGGTGACAGCTATGGTCAAGGCAGGATGCGCACGCTTCAATCCCGCACTACACTCTTACACCGGCTGACGCACTACAGGCGATCATCAAAGCCAATGTAAAGTGGGCTTCATACCACTCGGAAAGATATCGCCAGAAGGACAGTTGTGTCATGCCATGCCAAAATGAGCCATGGAGATGCCCCTGACCTGATAATACAACTGAACAGTGCATCCTGACACTCCTGCGTCAAGCTGTCCCAGCTCTTCATGCGTGAATCAATGTAGGCCACAAACTACATGTCTACTAAACTGGGTCTGCAAGGGCAGACAGCCTTTGGGTTTTGAGATGCTTATCCTGATGCAAGGATTTCTTGAAAAGAACGGACATCAAGTCTCTGATCAACATAAAAGGTAACAAACAAAAGGAAATTTGTTCAAGCCGAAGGTCAACATGCAAGCTGAGCGGTTGCAGAATCGTTTCGCTGCACTTTGGTTCCCTAATTCCAGTTCCACTGAGTGCCCTTGTGGAACGCTCCTCTACTCGCCATCGTAATCACATCCTCTGTCGTTTATCGTTCGCTAGACCTGAGGATCTTCCTTGACCACACGCAAACTCGTTGCCTCGCCTCACTCAAACTCGCTTCGTCGACTCCTGCAACCATCTAAATCGCTTAAGGCACTTGGGCATCTTCAGAAGTCGTGAAGAGCAGAAATGATTAGATTTCTGCTTCTGCAGAACCGTGCGGGCAAGACCCGACTAGCGAAGTACTACACTTCGGTCTCCGATGCAGAGAAGCGTAAAATGGAGTACGACATCCATCGGGTTGTGGTGGCACGCGACCCCAAGCACACGAACCTCTTCGAGGTAAGGCTTCTCCATGACCCCTTGGTTCTCACCAGCTCCGCCAGCCTCTTTTGTGGCCATGCCCACTCTTAAAGGCATTTGACATGCCATTTATCATCTTGCTTGCCTCAGCTCCCCCGGTCTTGCACCAAGTCCAGCCCCATGACCCTTGCCCCATGCACCTCGCCTCGCCATCTTGCAGTACCGCACCTTTAAGGTCATCTATCGCAAATACGCTGGGCTCTACTTCTCCATGTGCATAGATGTGTCTGACAATGAGCTGGTACTGCTTGAATCAATTCATCTCTTTGTGGAGATTCTGGACCATTACTTTGAGAACGTTTGTGAGCTGGACCTTGTCTTCAACTTCCATAAGGTGATTATTGCACTGATTGTCTGAGCATGCCGCGCCAGAAGGTGTCTTTGACAACTGACGTGACGCGATCCAAGAATTTGGCACAGCAGTCCAGAGCCCGCCGATTGCAGCATGCCAGAAGAGCCAGTCACCGGCTCTCAGGCGGCCTCAGTTGCTGCTGGCTGACAGCGCCATGTTTGCATGCAAGTAGTGCTGGTGGGCCTGATGTGCCAAGGGCACAGGTCTCTGCAAGCTCAGTGTGCAGTGCTGGCCAATCCATTTGGCTATTGGCCTGTGGATGCATTTGCTCTGGCTGTCCTTGTGGGATTGTTGCAGTGTTGGCCCACACGCATCAACCTAGTCTCATTCCTTGATAGTCACACGCATTGCAACTGCTGCATTGTAGCAAAATATTACTTCGGCCTCATCTGCCCATGGCTTTCACATGCACAGGTGTACTTGATTTTGGACGAGTTCATTTGCGGTGGCGAAATCCAGGAATCTGCCAAGAAGGTGTGGCTGTTTAAACCAGAGGCAAATGGATAAACTGTGGTCAAGCTGTTCATGTCCTGATGCTTTGCTCAGGGTCAGCAGGCACCTTTCAACCAGGCATTCGAACTCCACACCACTGCTGCTCCCCCTGACATGCACATGATTGATATGCACTGGCCAACAACACTGTTGTTGTGCAGGCACGGCACTTGATCACACCGAAGTGTGCCACCCCCCATGTCATGATGTGAAAAGTGCCTGGCACCGTCACCTTCTGTCTGCCATTTATAAGGCATCCATGCTTTCACCTTTTGGTTTTCAGTGACTTACTGCAGGGCTTGCGCGAGTTTTCAAACAGTTCAGTTGTTGTTGCTGTGCCGGCACTGGCCTGTTTGTGCAGGTGATTTTGGACCGGTTGCACGAGTTGGACAAGATCATTACATGAAGGGAGGGACTCCAACCCGTCCAACATACATGTGAAGGGGCTTATGACACACCGATAGTAGTGGTGCATCTGACACCTCTCAACACCACCAAACAGCGTTGACTTTTGGAGACCAATCGTTGCAATGCAACAGACGACATGCCGAGGCTGTGCAGTTGATGAGCACTCATGTTGCCCGTGCCAACTAAACGCACACACTTTTCATTTCATCCTGGCCATGCGCTCAGTTATGTCAACTGCAAGTGTTCAAGGAAGACTGTGTTAACTGTTGCACTTGCTGCCAGAACCAAAGTTTTATGAAGTTCTCAAACAAGAGTTTCCTGTTCCGGACACAACATCATGAGAAGGACGCTTTGAGCAAATATAGGGTATTGCCTCCCTATCTCCTGGTCTTCGGACTGATCGGCCTCGTTGTTCGACAAACATAAACCCTGTGGGTACAGCCACTCCTATGCAAGCAACAGACTTAAACATCGCAAGATTGTTCCTACAACTGGCCAACGCAAAAAGCAACAGTAGCTGTATCCAACGGTTTGCACACGAGTGTCCGCATTGCCAACCAAAAATGTAATGATGAAATTCATATCTATCGTGACGTGGCACTCTCGCATGAAGCCCATGCGTATTCCAGCACTGACCTGGTGCTTTATCGCCCAACTGAGTTAAACGTTTTGATACCTGGCAGCTAGATGCGCCACAGACAAGGCCTAACCCTCCATCATCACAACCTGTAACCCCTGTTGCATGTTGCCTTCACCCTGAAGGTCACACTAACAGAGCAACGCCTTTTACGATCGAAAATATCTGCAAGTGTATGGAAGGTGTATGGGCTATCTGATGGTGCGTATCTGCTCAAGGCTCCGGCTGACGCTTCTGCACCCGAATAAACTCCATCATCTCAGCAGCCGCCTCCCCGTCCATACTGTCCTGGGCCACGGTGGCATGCACACCAAACAGTGCACACAACTCCTTGTCTTCTGCAGTGAACCCTGGCCGCCCACCTCCGTCGGCAGGCCGCAGGTGCCACCTGCATGCCAATCAGGCTGTGCGTACCTGGGTGCAAATCCCTGAGGAGATGCTGATTGTACACCTAAACTGTGTGAATACTGCTGACATGCGTATGATGTGCTGCCGCTGCTGCTGCTGATGGAAACTTGAATGTAATATCAGTAGTGTGCTGTTGACGTCTGCTATGGTCAGCAATTGCTAGAACATCTGCACGCCAGTGTGTCGTCAAGCTGACCAGTAAAACGCACCTGTCCTTGTCATCAACAGACACACCGAGCATGCGTTTCAGGCCCTCGTCCGCATCAGAGGATAGCTCATCGCCCAGATCCAGTTCAATGTCATCGATCAATTCGTCCAGCCCACGTTTACCGGGCTGCACAGGTGGAACAGTGACACACATTGCCACTGTTGATGTGCACACGCCACAACACACCACATCCCGACCAGTGCTGTCACCTGCCAACAGCATACATGTACAGATGCTCTCACCCGTGCCAGCCCAAGCCAGTCACTGTCTACAGCATCGTACTCGGCTTCCAATGCGGCACTGTATTTTAGCTGGTCGCTGCTTTAGCTCCTGCTTTCACCCCTACTCCTGCCTCCCAGGCACCCAAACCCATGCTGCGCACCATGCGTGCCTGCTGGTCCTGCTGTATGCACGCGACGGCCAGGCTCAGCCCCTCCGGGTCGAGCGGCTCTAAGGGCACACCCTCAAAACGGTTTGAAAAGTCCCCAAACACTGCTATGCTGCCCTCTGCAGCGGCTTCACTTGCATCATTAGCAATAACTTGGTGCGCTGCTAGCAGTTTGGCAGCCAGTACCACAGCCTCCGCTGAATTCTCGTCCATGTCTACTACAGCAGATGGATAGCCTGCCTGATCGGCTTTAGCGGCATGCAACTGGGTGGCGCTGGTGGCAGGTGCTCCGCTGACTGGCCCGGCTGTTGTAGGCATGTTTGCTGACGACTGTTCAGGTGTGGCCGGGCCAGTGGTCCTAACAGGTGCCTTTGCAACAGCCTCGGCTAGCGCCGCTTCTGCAGCATCGGCCTCTGCAAGCACTGCTGTGGCAGCCTCAGCCAACGCTCTCTCTGCGGCCTCCGCTTGTGCAAGCGCTGCCGCTTGCGCCCGGGCAACCGCAGCTTCAGCGATCGCAGTTTTCGCCGCCTCTGCATGGGCCTGCGCTGCCGCTGCTGCGTCGGCGAGTGCTGCTCCTGCTTCTTCTGCTGCCTCCTCTGCTGCTGCAGCAGGTGCAGCTTGCACTGCCTCATTGGCTGCTGCCGGTGCTGCTGGTGCTTGCGACTCAGCATGAGCCGCGGGCGCTGCAAGCGCCGCATAGCTGGGCGCATCTTTGCTGCCTGATGCACTGTCCTGGGCATCCAGGCGCCTTGTCAAGTCATCCCTGCGCTGGCGCCGAGCCAGACGTGCCTTGTTGGATGCCTCTGTGTGTTGCTCAATGGCGCTGGTGTAGTCGATACCGCCTGAGTCCTCGTCATCAGATGACTGCCCCGAGCGATTGCCTGCCGCCAGTCGCGCTTCACGCGCCTCGCCTGCAGCCTGAGAGCACACAAGCACGACCCGGCTGGAAACCCTCTACGACTGTAACCCGTTTCGACTGTGAAGATGTACAAGTGCACGTATACGTGACTTGAAACAATATGCTATGACGGGCGTGCATCTCGTGTTGTGTGCAGCCCACATGTTTGTTCAATTTTGAATGCTAAAATACAGAGCTAACGTCACAATGTATGCAGGCAATTTTGCCGACAGAACCTGCGCATTCCGTCTGAACATGTAAACAGTCGCTACACCCACCAGTCGCATTTCGTAATCCGCTGCATCCTGCGCTTCTAGCCCGCTGTGCGGCGCTACGCCCGGTCCGCTGGGAAAGGGCTCCATCGGCCCTTCCACCATCCACCCCTCATCGTCGCTCGTGGCCCCGTAATCCCACCCCTCGTCGCTTTCACCGCCCATCATAGAAGCTGCACGCTGAGCCATTGGAGACTTGTCATGTGGTGTGCTTGATGCGGAGGGAGCGGCTGGCAGGACACAGAAGGCTGGCGTTGGTGTAGGCTGCGCTGCGGGGGAGGGGCTGATGGTGCGTGGAGCGGCGGAGACGTCTGTGCCCATGGGCAGGCGGATTGCACTCCATGGCGGCGGGGATTGGCTTGCGGGCACGGGAGGAGTGGTCCCAGCATGACCGTTCTTCCCTGCCTGCAGCATCACCAAAAGAAGGGTCACAGACCACCCATGGTTTCCCTGTGATTTGAGGCGTGGCCATGGCAATAGGTTCAGTCAAAGCATTAGTGTGCCGGGTTTCTGCACGTCTGCTCTAACCTGTGCTTTGACTGCAGCAGGCGAGCCGTGATTCAGTGAGGTTCGATTTGGGGCCTGGCTAGCTGAGTGCTGGAAGAGAAGGGTGGAGTGAGGTTGATTTGAGCTGTGTTTGAATCCGCGGCACACTGGCCAGGTGGTCGGACGCTAAAAATCTTGCATAGTAGGCTGCACAAGCACAATCACACTTTTGAGAAATTCCCATGGCCGCGTTGCATGTAATGACGTGCCTGCCCAATTCAGACTGCCGAAACATCTTTAGGATCTAAGGTTTTCTCTGTACCCTAGCTCGAGATTACTCCACTGAGGCATGACAAGCTCACCTCTGGACTGGCTGAGCAATTGAGTCTCACACAGGTACGAGGCTCCTGTGCCACCCTCTTGTGCCATGCGCAGGGGCTGTTTGCACGATAGCCTGCCTGCTCTTGTGAAGAACGAGATGCAGCAATCACAAAATGTCTGTTTACGGAACTGGCTTGTGGGGCCCTGCCAGCACAGCCGGGCACAACCCTGCAGAAGGCAGACATTGTGGCTTGTTGTTGGTGATTCCGGAACTGATACCAGCAGTCGGCTCGGGAACGAGCGTATGGGAAGGAACGCATCACACATAATCAGCTGACGTGGCGTACGTTTCATCAACCGCTTGCGGTTTCGGCCGAAGCTTCTCTACAGTCTATTGGCCGCCACCACAACAGCACTTCGACAACATAAGATATTTAAGACGCTTAATCCCACCAATTCACCCGTGCTTCTCTGAGCAACTCACCGGCGCCCTTGGGCGCTCAGTCACCATGGCCGATCACTTGGCGAGTATCTTTGGAACGGAAAAGGATCGTGTTAACTGCCCCTTCTACTTCAAGATTGGGTAAGTCTCTTGCTGGCATGCCGGAGGACATGAGATGGACTTCATGTCAAGACTCACGCCGCCCTGCCTCTGCCCTTGTATATCTTTTGCAGGTCATGCCGTCATGGCGATCGCTGCTCACGTATGCACAACAGGCCAACCATCAGCCAGACCATGTTGCTGCAGAACATGTATCAGAACCCGGTCATTAATGCCCCTTTGGGCCCTGACGGTTTGCCCATCAAGGTTGACGAGCGCAAGGCACAGAAGGAGTTTGAGGTATGTGCGCGAGCATGTTAAGCTGCACTTGCCTGAGCAGATCTCGTCCTGTTTGTGGGGGCTTGGTCCACCTCAACCATGGTTGCTGTCTATGAATGATGCGCAGGAGTTTTATGAGGATGTGTTTGAGGAGCTGGCCGTCTTCGGCGAGCTAGAGAACCTGAACGTGTGCGACAACCTTGCCGATCATATGGTTGGCAACGTTTACGTCAAGTTCAGAGATGAAGAGGCCGCCGGCAGGGCCTGCGCAGCACTGCAGGGCCGCTACTACAACGGCCGCCCCATTGTTGCTGAATTCTCACCAGTCACGGACTTCCGTGAGTCCACATGCCGACAGTATGAGGAGAACACCTGCAACAGGGGTGGCTACTGCAACTTCATGCACCTCAAGCCCATTGGCAAGGACTTGCGCAAGGTTTTGTTTGGTCGCTACAAGCGACGCAGCAAGAGCCGCAGCCGCAGTCGTGACAGGTAAGACAGGGAAGGCACTACCCCAGCATGTGCATTGCAAGCAGATGGAGCATCTGGTGGCTGTTAGCATGGCCGACAGATCCGCATCCGTGGGGCAGCACGGCAGCTTGCAAGCCTGGGGCAGCCAGGCATGCCGTATTGCGTTCACCATGCACGTCCACATGGCACAGGCCTATGGGCTCAAGTCATTTAAGCTCAACAAGAAGCAGAACTGTGTGTAGCATGTTATCCACCACTAGTGTCCCATTTACGCCATTTTTGTCATGCCAGGGGACGTGATGGTGGCAGAGGACGCAGCCGCAGCCGTGAACGCGACCGTGGCGGGGACAGGGACCGAGGCGGCGACAGAGGTCGTCAAGGGTACAATGACCGGGGCAATGACCGGAGGGACAACCGTGGTGGCGGGCGTGGACCGCGAGAATCATCCCAGGAACGCCGCAACAAGATTGCCTCATGGAACCAGCAACGAGAGCAGCCTGCTGCTGGTGGCGGTGGCAGTGGCGCTGGTGGCTATGGCGCGCCTCCTGCTGCAGCTGCTGCTTACGGTGCTCCTCCAGCCGGCAACTATGGCGGGGGCTATGGTGCACAGCCAGCATACGGTGCACCGCAGGGATCCTATCCAGCAGCTCCTGCCTATGGTGGCCAACCGCAAGCGTATGCTCCACCTGCGCAGCCACAGGGCAATTACAGCAACTACCCACCACAGGGCAGCTACCCGGCCTACCCACCACCACAGCAGTGATAGTAGGGCTCATTCGCACAGGTTCCAAGGCAGAGCGGAGCAGGAGGAGTGCAGGTGGCGGTCAAGGCTGCAGGCGGAGGCAACACATGCCTTTGATGTTGCAGGGTGCAGGTGCCGCCCAGCAGCTGGCGCTGATTTACAAGGGGCAGTTGGCGTTCTAGCTGTAATTCATGGGATTTTGCCACCCTGACTTGCTGCAGATGCAGGACACAGTTGCATAACTGTGCGCTGGCCCAACAGGTTGCTGTGAACATGGCCCAATGCAGGTTACTGGGCACAGTTGCACCACTGTGGGATGGTCATTACAGGTTGCAGATGCGTCTACTTGTTTCATGTGACTGAATTTGGCAGGTTGCTTGGCCAGAAGCTCATGTTATGAGTTGGCAAGGACAGGTTGCAGACGTGCGTGGCTTGACAGGTTGCAGGTTGTCAACAAGTGTAACAGGTCGCAGGTGCCAGGGTTCAACTGGGTTCCACAACAGGGTTCAACTGGAACTTCCACTAACTGCAATGGGTACCAGAGCTTACGCTTGCAGCCAACAGCTCGCAGGTTGTAATGGTTGCCGTGTCTATCCTGTGTTGAACTGACTTGGTTTGTCAGAACCCAAGGGCTTGTTGCTAAATACCTGCATCGCTGCCTTTCCCCACGCCGAGAGGCACTACGCCAGGTAAGCTGTGTAACTAAAGTGATGGACCGTACGAGTGTGCAATCACAATGAAGCCCAATCAGAGGGCGATCGCTGAACAATCGCGAGCCCTGCCATTGTACAGCAGAATGCACCCACTGCAACTGACTGTCCACTGAGAGAGAACTTTCTGATTTTTTGTGCTTAGCAGGTCGGACACCATGTGCACTGCCGCACGTGACATGCATGTCAGAAAGTTCTCAGCAAACCTTGAGAAACTGACCACAGCCAGTCCGAGCGCACGTTAGCCTACAGCGAGAAAAACACGGGGCGCACAAATACATTAGTAGTATAATAATTTGTAATACACGCATGTCGATGTTTGCCTGACATATCTGTCGAGTTTCCATCCCTTGCGCCAGATCAGCTCACTTGAGGACTTGACTGTCCTTTGCATTTTGCAGCGGGCTATGGGCGGGAATGGTTCTTGCCATGCAAAGCTTGCGCCTGGAGCAATCCAACGTGCGACTGGCACTTTGTTATTTCCAGCTCCTCCAGCTTGTGTGAGCCTGCATATGCACGTGCGTGGTGAAATGCCTTTGATTGGACGCCACTCGCTGTCCGACTTGTTTTACAATTCCTACGCAGCAGTCACAAGAGTTTGTGATGATTGTGCAATGGTGTTGGATGAGTGGGAATGCTCATGACAGGTGACCGAGGTACTCACCCACAGGATCTGCAGCTGGCACACTTCGGAAGCTCCTGGCTTCGTTTTGGCTGGTCGAGTCAAATGTTGCTTGGGGGTTGGGACCACCTGGCCTCCTTAGTTACGCCGACCATTACGCGTCCCCTTTCTGTCTTTCTGTCTTTTTGGCTGGCTGATAATACGCCAATGCAATGAACTTGCGTGTGCTCACCTCGGCTGCTCCTGAGAAGTGAGGTCTGGCCGTAACGGTGCCTTTATTCCTTGGCTTTGCACGGGAAGCCCGGACTTAATATGGGAGGAGAGGAAAAGAGCCCCAACAATAGGGTTGCTCCTGCCCCCATGGCCCCTCCTCGAGGAAAAGAGCGGAACAGAGAGGGGTGGGGGAATGGGCCCCTTCCCCCACCCCCCAAACAAGGCTGAACACCCCGTCCTTTTTCCCCCGCTTGGGTTGCACAGGTTGCGTCATTGGACCAGCTGGACAGCTCTCAACGAGAGAATCACGACGGTGCATTGAATGTTGGCATTCGACCAGGTCGCATGCATCGTGCCTGCCCTGCAATGTTGGCTCTTTCCCTGATGCATTCGCACGTCAACTATCAGTATTATGGTGGCACGCACCAGGCCCAGCGTGCCTGTAGGCCTCGTCCAGCTAATCTGTACTGCTCCATGCAACAATTCCGGACTGCCACAAGCATGTCTCACTCAATGAAGGACAGGTTGGTCGCAGTATATCATCATATGTTCATCAGTCGTACATGCCAGCCTGATTCCAGTACACTGTGGTAACAACACCTGTCCAAGAATGCCCGAACGGTAGGTCGGTTGCGTCCGAGTCCCTCGTCAAGTTATCAGTGGCAATTTCCCTCTACCCATGCGAAGTATGCGCGGCGGCCCGTTCGTGCCAAGTGCGCGACTGAAAGTGTGCACTTGACCCGAGTACCGTGAGCGGCCGCCATTAGTAATTGCACATAATCGCGCACAATGGCTGTTTAGTGTGAGCGATACTGCACGTAGCGGTCAAGATCCAGGTTCTTGGCAAATCCCACGCCTACTCACAGGGTTGATCACTTGCATCCAAAGCTGCGCCAGTCCTGTTGCCTCTATGACGCAGCTGCGTCGGTTGCTGATGTCCTCTATCGGACATTATAAGCAACGCTCCTTCCGCAGGCCTTGAGCGGGCCTTGAGCAGCCTTAAGCAGTAGCATGCGCGTCGCTGGCCATGCATGCGGAGACAGCTGGTCCACTGCAGCCACCGGTATTGCTTGGCAATAGGCCCCGAAGGCTCGGAAATAGGCCCGTTCGGAAGTAGAGCTGGTCACTTGTATGAGTGCCGACCGTTTGTGTACCAGCTGCCATCCCTTAATCCCATGGTACATTGTCAACCAGAGAATTGCACAGACACGTTGTGATTGTAGCACGGATATTTGTAGCACAGATATTTGCTTAGCCAGCACAAATAAAAATGGCATGTGGTAGAAATGCACAACATCTGCGTCCACTTCCAAGATTGCATTTTGCTTATCAAACGAAGTTCATATTGCCCCACCCAGTCTGGCTAGCGGTCAGCCAACCTACAATGCAACCGATGCAGGGGGATGACCAGATGACTACGTGTGCCAACTGCGTGTGCCTCGCCACAAAAGGTTACGGACGGCCACGTATCTGTACTGCCGGGCGACCTCTAGCAGCCTGGCGGTCATGTCTCTGGAGGCTCAGGCTCTTGTTGCGGGCCATCATAGGTAAGCATGTGGCTGCGTGCCACTTGACCACGGGGCTGCCTAGCTACTGCACAGGATCAGGCAGACTGCAGAGTGCAGGGGTGGGACACTGTCCAGCGTCCGGCTTGCGCACGTCGACAGAACCACACGCCGCGCAACATGTGTTCAAGCACAGCTTCAAACATAGCCAGCACAAACTGGATTTCATCTTGTAAACAGTGTCAGCAAGCCAAGCGGAAGGCTGCCGGTATAATTCAGAGCCTTGTTTTTGTTGCGTGCGTGCGTGCCGTAAGCGAGTGGGGGCATCCCGTGCAACATGGCTGATTGCAGGGCATATCCCAGTTTGCAGATGCGATGGCATCGCATGACCGACTAGGCCTCCTGGCCCTTCCTGCATCCCTTTCTCTAGTCTTTGACCTTAGTGCAAATGCAGAAAGGTTGTCAGCGGCCATAGGCATGGATTCAAACCAAAACATTAATGATGCAGCTGGGCTTGCAGCCAACATGATCACTCTGAACTAAAAGTCAGAGCTTGCAAGGCATGCTGCCATCACACAGGACTAGCAGTCATGGAGGAGCCAACAGGGAGCAGCTCGCGAGCTTCAGGCGAATGAATAAATGCCGTTCACACATGCGGCTGATGTGAGGGCAGTGAATGTTAGGGGCTGTATGCAACGGTGAAGCGTGGAGGAGCCTGCACATGCTGTTATCGCCAGCAATATAAATATTGGGCCTTGCTTGCTGAAGCCTCAGGCAGTCCTCACGACTGCAGTACTGCTTTCACGGGGCTGCCAGTTCAGTACAGTGACAGTCCCTATTTCCGACCGGCCCAAGATCCAATCGGAGTTCAGGGCTGCGTTTGTAAGGGGACTCACACCCCATGACGGCTCTCTTAACCGCCAGCATTGTCCTCTATTGCAGCTTCCATTGCCGCACCCTGGGCAATGGCCTCCAGCTCCTCTAGCTCCTCAGCTGCGGCACGCCTGTGCCGTGCCAGCGGTCTGCGCAGCGCTGGTGGACGTTGCTGGCCAGCCGCCTCACACCCCAGCAGGCATCTCATGTTGCGTGCAGCGTTGACGTCGCGATTCCACACGGTGTGGCAGTGGTGGCACACTCTCACCGCATGTGGTCGCTTGCCATCCGCTGTCTGCAATCTCTGGCAATCAGAGCACACCTGCAGAAATCATAACACGCGCATCTGTTTACTTGGTATATGAAACATCATGAGTTAATTTTGTCTTGACAGTTGCTGGCGTGCTCAGCCAAGGTGCCTGGCTGGACAATACCGGACTGCACCGTGGTGGTGGGCTAACATTACACTTTCATATCTTATTTTCTATTAGATTTTCCTATTACTAGACCAGTGGCTTGTCCAAAACGATGTCCACCCTTTCACGTGTAAAATAGCCCTTGGGAGCACCCTGCTCACCTGACTCGACTTGTATTCGTCAATTATCTTGACGCGCGCGTATTGGCGGCTGAGAAGGTGGAGCAGCTCCTTGGTTGGTCCCTGCCCCTCCTAGAAATGCAGCTGCCCTGCCCTGTGCTGGCGCCGCCCCCCAGCCAATGATCACCTCCTCCTTGGGGCTGCTGCCCACTAGTCGCTTGGCCATCACGTGCATGTAACGCTGCTTCTTGATGTGGCCAATCCAGCGCAGCCGCCGCTGCTGCTGGGTCCCATGGTGGCCAAGGGCATCTGGCAGCCTCTCTGTGACGTACGCCACATGTTGTTGGACGGCGTCCACACTGCTGGCGTGGCTGCTGGGAATGGCACTCTGCCACGCCTCGAAATGCATGGGAGAGCCTGATGGAGCTTGGCCTGACGCCAAGCTCTGCTGTGTTTGAAGCCGGCGTGACGGTAAATTCGCCCGTGGAGCAGTGGCTTGTACGGTCGTCCCCTGTAAAAGTCATTGATGCCGGGGTCGACACCCACTACCCGCATTTCCACCAACACCTCATCCCCTTAAACCTCATCTAATACCTTGTCCCGATTAGGCCGCTCCATCGTCACTGATGCCCCGACTCCATCTGTGCTGATGAAGCAGGCGAACTTGCTGTTGCCTGTCTCCAGGGGAGCATAGTTGATCCACTTCTTCCAAAGTGCGAGCGTTGGATCAGCAGCAGCCTGCAAAAAGTGCAGACTCATGTGCCTGAATGCCTCGTAAAGGCAGAGTGCAACAGGACTAGTGAGCAGAGTGTAACACGACTACGAGAGCAACAGGTATGACTGTCTGCGTGCCAATCCAATTACTCTGGTCAGTCTGACAGTCGTGAGCAACAGGTAAGACTGTCTGCGTGCCAATCCAATTGCTCTGGTCAGTCTGACAGTCGTGAGCAGCCAATCCAATCTTGAGACAACCAGTACAAATTAGATTAGTAACTCACCCGCAGGCAGGTTGTGTCAAGTGCTATATATGCAGCCTTGAATCCCTTGTTGGGTAGGATGGAGAAAATAAGGGTTCTTCCTCCGCTTTGCTTCCTCCTGTTCAGTGTTCAGTGCAGATGTTGATGTTGTGATGTTGTGATGTTGTGCTGCCGCTGCTGCTGCTGCTGCTGCTGCTGCTGCTGATGATGATAATGATCATGATGAGCAGCACACATCTGAGCAGCCTGGTTTGGTTGAGCAGCATCCATCTTGGTAGTGGCCTTGAAATCAGCAAGTTGTCGCAGCTTGCCGGTGGTCATGGGCACCAGGTCGCCCCCCTCCTCCAGCACGCCCGTTAGTGTGTTGTTCGAATCATCGACGCCTTGTTGCGTGAAGCCAGGCGCCTCAGGTAGGCCAACTGGTTCGTCAATTAGAGCATCGCCCTTGTATATCGCTGCGCACAATTTGCAGGCGAGGCTGGTTCTCCACTTGCTGCCCAGCTGTGGCAGACGCCGCTCCACCTTAATTGCGCACCACTTGCGTAGTCGCCTGTACAAGTTCTCCTTGACGTGATTAACGGCGTTTGCCCGAAGCGTGCCAGCTGCGACTTTTTTGCCAAAGCTGCGTCCTGTTGCTGCTGGAGATCCAAGGAAGGTGATCAGCACGCTGGGATGTATACAGCGCGTCGCGAGCCCGCCACAGGTCGTCTAGAAGCGAACAGCTGCTGCCCGTGGCGCATAGCCCTGTAGAAGAACGTTCGGTCTAGCTCATGTATGGGCTGGTTGTGTTCGATCTGGTGTAGCACGTACAGGTGCACTATCCTGGCCGTTTCCCACTGAAGTGACCTTACTTAGCGGGAAGTGACCTTACTTAGTGGGAAACGGCCAGGATAGCGATCGAACACAACCAGCCCATACATGAGCTAGACCGAATGCATTGCCTTAATGCTAGGTCGCTGACAAGGGCATTTAACCCAACCTTGATAGTGAAGGTATCAACTTGCTGCCTGTGTTGGATGGCGCGCTGACGGTCGGGGCGTGTCCATGTGCTGTTTCTGCGCCATTCTACGCGCTTTACGGCTGTATTTGCGGACGGGGCCATGCATCAACTGACTTGTGACGCATCACAGGCAAACCCTGGCAGGCAGGGATCCATACCTGCGAGCACAACATCAGCGTCTGCCATCAAGAGCAACAAGAGCAGCCATCAATCAGCCATCAAGAGCGGGGGTTTCTATTCTCCTGGCG
>QAXH01000341.1:0-31014 GCA_004335635.1 Chloromonas sp. AAM2 | reverse complement strand
CTTTGGCCTTGACTTTTGCGGCCCCGTCCTGTTTTGCTTTGGGTTGGCCTGCCTTGCCTGCTTTGTTCCTTGCTTTCGTTTTGCTTTCTTGCTCAGGGTAGGCCAGGGCGGTGCCCATCCCGTTCCGTGTCCTCTGACGGCTTCCCTGGTGTAAATACATATATATATATATATATACATATCAAACCCAAGTTATCATTACATCTGCAGTATTGGCGCTGCCATATATAAGTTGAATGGAAAAACAACAGCTCTTGCCCAAAGCGCTCTCCAGATGCCAAACTGAACGTGTACAACAAAGCAAACGCTGCCCAGCTCAGATGACACTGGCCCAGCCCACTCGTACACGTCAACACTGGAACCATCACAGGACCCAGTTTACACAACACAAACACACCGGTTCCAGCGTCAGTCCACAGGAATTGTCCCAGAACTGGCAAACATCTTTTTTTGAAAGCAGCCTGCAACAACAAGGAATGGGCGCCATTGAGATAGCATGGTTACCCCTGTCCTCTAGAGAAATGGTCTACAATCGCCAAAGCAAACTACCATACGAAGCTCACAGTGCACTACCAGCATCGTTCTACAGAGCAGAGCAGTTCATGGATGCAACATTGACCATGGGTGCCGTCAATGCTCTGCTCTCCTGATGCTCACAGCTATTGGCGGTGCACATGTTTGAAGTCTTCCCTCAGTCTAGCAAGCAACGTGATTGCACCTATGGAGAATATAGTTAGGCCATCACATCAAGGCAGCTGCAAGGTACATGAGAAGACTGCTGGTTTGTATTCCCATGACATTTCACATGTATGAAAGGATGATGAACCATGATGACCGTACATTGTCTGCACATGACTCTTGAGTGCAGCCACAACTGCTTGAAACAGTTTGATGGTTCGGAGCCGGGTTCCTTTTGACTTCACCCTCTCAGACTGCGATGCTCAAAACTCGGGCAAGAAGTAACGGTGAGTGAGTGCTTGTTCCACAGAGAGCCGGCCCCTGCAGCACAGACACAGAGAACAACGCATGCTTGCATTGTGCCATCATCATCATCTTCAACCTGGCCTTCAGGTAGAGAATGGCTGCTAGCACCACAGCCAACTTGTTGTCATGACAGTTGCACTCAAAAACTTCCCTCGTCATGCCCAACATGATATGCAGCGTCACCTGCTCAATTGTTTTGTGGCTGCCCAGTCAAAGCACAAGCAGCCTACAAATCTGCCAACGAATTGGGTGAGCAGCAACGTCCCAAAACTTGGGCAATTTAGCCTTGGCTTGTTCCGGTTCACTTGTGACTGAAACCAAATGCAGGCACGTATTACGCCTTGTAGGGTACTTCCCTGTTTGGTGGTGGACAACATGGAACAAGATGTGATAGGGTCCGTAATGTTCACACCTGTTAAACTGGTCCCTGAGGCGCAGCAGCTTCTTGGCCAAGTCCCAGCCCGCCTTGTTGTTGCGGTCCAACAGAGTGAAGTCACACTTGTACCCCCGGTACTCGCGCCACCTGTACAGAGCGCAAAATGGTTGAACTGTGAACACACCGCGGCGGTTGATCACGGACACCACATGAGCGGTTGAACTGTTGCCACAAAACGGTAGAAATGTTGATATTTGCCGACTGATGTTCTTTGCTTGCCACCATGACTGCTTGTAATCCGTAGCCACGCGTGTGTTCAGTTCATGCTGTCAGCAGTTCAAGCCTTCAAATTCATCGACAATGACAACACATGTTCACCTAAACCGACTGAGACCATCATATACCCCAATAAACTACATGTGCTAAATGTGATGACACGATGTTGCCACATCAATCGCCTGTATTCCACAGCTATCGAGTGTGCCCATTTCATGCTAAGAAGATAACCAGCCTTCCATGATGAGCAGAGCAGTGACGCGTCCGGCCCATAGCATAGCCCTAAAGTCGCAGCACTGCTCTCGTGACTTACCTCCTGAGTAATTGTGTCAAGCTAGGTTAGGAGATTCGCTGAATATACAATGTATAAGATCCCATACCCAGATCCTGCCTCCTGCCTGGTCACCCCTCCCTCCCATCCCGTGGCTCACGTGTCCAGGTCATAGTCACACTGCTTCATTTCCGAGTTGAAGAGCCGGATGTTGGTGGTGGTGCGGAGCTGAGGCACAGTCTGCAGGCAGGGTCAAAGAGCACACAATTGGCATCGGGCTGTTGACGCCTCATTCTGGCATGTTAGGTGTGCTGTACCCCACAACTTCTAATCCATCTGCAGTTTCACGGGCCTGATTCACGCAGACCCTCACTCACTTTGCCCTGGCTTTCCAGATGAGGCGGTCTGGCAGCTCGTATTACTGTGCGTTTTCCTCTCCCTCCCCCCTCTCCCCTCTCTCCCTCTCTCTCCCTCTCTCTCCCTCGCGCCTACCCCTGGCCAATGTGGCTGTCGTTTGCCTGCTCACCATTTGCATCAAGAGCACCCCAACGCTGTACGAGTCAAAGAGGTCAGGGCGGCCATACACCCATGCAAACGGGGATAGGAAAGCGGCGAACACAGGAGCGGGCGCCCGGGGGAAATCTGCACACATGCACAGGCTACCGGTTGGTTACAATCTACGACTATCTGATTGTGGACACTGCAACGTGCTTAAGCCAGCTGCATGTGTAGGCCATGTCATTCCATTCAGCCCTGGCTCAGAATTAAACAGGTAATCAAAATAAGAAGGAATAAGAGGAACCTCAGCTACTCAAGAATTGGCATCTGCAAGTCCTTTTTCTGCATAGCACAGATCAGCCCCTGAAGGCGAGCAATTCTGCCTCTGTTTTAATCCTTTTCTGCCCCTGCATGCCTGCATGCCACCCAGTAACCCAGGTGCCGGTGCTACCCACCCCTCTGCTGCCTTCCACTCTACCACTGACTCACTCTGTGGCATGACCAGCTCCTCGGGTGGCGAGTACCGCGGGTCCAACATGCCGAACAGGGGGTTGAAGTTGATCCCAGTGCACATGTCCACCGCCGCACCAAAGTCAATGATCTTGACCTGTGACGGGCACAAACATGCCAGGACACGTTCTTTGTCCGAGCCGGCCTGGTCAATGCAGTTTGACAGGATCAGAAGAGCAGCATACACGCAGCGAGCACTCATCTGAGCGGGGTGACATACGTTTCTATCAGACCCGTGGAATCCTGTGGTCGCTGGGACAGCCCCTCACCTGTCCGTCTGTTGTGATGAGTAGGTTGTCAGGCCTGCATCAGGCAGTCGACACAACAACAGCGCTGGAAACAGCACACATCACAGACCAGCTCGTTATTAGGTTGTGCACAGCTAGGCGTACAACAAGCCCAAACCGGCGAGTAGACCGCTGCTGCTACAGGTCCATGCTGCTGAACAAGGCGTTCCTTGCTGTCACCGTAGCAAACAGACACGAGTGTGGCTGCTGCTGCTGCCGCTGCTGTGGCTCTTGCTAGTTGTGACGAGGTATCAAAGTTCTGCTGAACTTCGGCCTAGCCTGCATAGCCTGCCATCGGTTCAACCCAGCTTGCCATCTTTCCCCCCTCACTTAATGTCGCGGTGCACGATGCCGATGCTGTGCAGCCGGCTGATCCCCGTCAACACCTGGCGCAGCACTGACTTGATGATCTGCATGGCATGCAGCAAGGCAGGCCGTATGACCAAAACGACACAATAGGCACACAACCTCACAAAAAAAATGATTGCCAGTTCTCGGACAGTTTCCTGTCACGCCACTGGAGTCAGTGTGGCAACAGGGAAAGGGAACAATACCAGGGGATTAGACTGTGGACGCCTGAGATGGTGAATATTCCGTCTGCAGCAGTGTGGTGTGAGACTGAGATGTATGAACTGACACACGTCCCGCTGGAATGCCCAATTCTTGGCGCAATGCCAGCCTTGCCAACCTGATCTGCTGTCGAGTTTGTCCGACTGTTGCTATGTTGTCTGTGAACTGGCAAACATCTTGTTATTGCAAACATCCGAGAACCTGTCCGAGAACTGGCAAACATCTTGTTATTGCAAATAATACTGAAATGAACCCTGCTTCCCCTTTCCCCTGTTGCCACACTGGCTCCAGTGCCATTCTTGTAAATTCTCCCAGAACTGGCAAACATCTTTTTTGTGTGTGTTGGACGTGCACAAGATTTGCTGCTCATTCTGGCATGGCACAATACACTCGGCAAGGCACCTGCCATGAACACGGGGCTCAGCCTATGCCTGCCACCTTAAACACCTGATCCATGCCCAGCCGGTGGCGGCCAGCTGCACACGACTAGGCAGGACACAGCTGGCCCCAGTTGTACGCAGTTATAATGACGCTACTGCTAAACGCCTGAAACGGGTGGTCTTGCAGTACTGTGGGTTGAACCACGATAAGCCATTTCAGTAATGAATTAGAGTATGAAAAGCCACGAATAAATGTTATTGTTGCGAGCTGCGGACTCCCCTCACACCTGTGTGTCCCTCTTATCCTCTGGCAGCTTGTCGTTGACCTTGCCTAGCACAAACTCCTCCAGGCACGCGGGGAAGGCACCCAGGCGCCCATCTAGGGCATCCCCAAGCGTTGCGTCGCTCTCAAACTTCCACACTAGCCACTGACTGCCTGCCGTGAACGCGCCCTCTGACTTTTCTGCAATGGGCAAGAAAGAAAATAAGCAAGAAAATTGGCAAAAATCCACGGACAAGAAAGTAAGTAGTGTGCATAGCCACGCCACACACACGGCGTTGCGACAGCGTTGTTGAGGAAAATCATGGCTACTTCAGTGTTGCAAAGATTCACACATTGATGCTGCACCGCTGCCTTCAAATTCACTATCAAGCTCATCTGGAATCTCATGGCTGCGCAGTCTGAATTTCAGCCACCCTCAGACAGCCATCTTGAAATTCCGTGTTGGCCGTGCTTAGCCAAGCATCTGTGCATGTTTAGGTCTCCCTACCTGCGATGAAAAAGCCCAAGTACTGTGCACAAGACTGGCTGACAAAAGGGTTGCGCTTAACCTTGGCGTTCATATAAGACTCCACACGACCGCTCTCGCCTGCACCCTTGGCCATTGTGCCTGCCTTGAGGAAATCTCCCCTGTGCAGCGCACATTGTTGTTGAATAACTTCACAAACAATCAAGACTTTGGGTAGCTAACAACCTGCAGTGTGAAATTTCATGAACGCTGATGTGGGGTTTGAGGTGAGGTGGTACTGGCCTTCACAGTAGGTATCACTCAAGGGTCAAGAGGACGCAGAGAGAGTAGTTGATTGCCAAGTTGACCGCATGTGCGCACCTGACTAGGCTTCGGTCTGCGTTAACTCGCTTGAGGACCACCCGGCGTTTCTTCTGTTCAGGTGTAAGGGCACCACGTTGCGACACAGTTTTGCTCGCCTTTTCTGATGCCTGCATGCACGCAGGACCAAATGCTACGGTCATCCATGCGTTTCACGTGTCCCAGGGAAACTGAGCTGGATGCATGCATATCCATGGCCAGTTTACTGGGCAGTCTGTCCAACATCAGGCATGCAAGGCACTCACATCAACCTTGACGCCTTCAAAAGTAACACCTGTAAAATGCAAAATCCAAAGCATTCAGAAGACGAATTGGCTCACTGGCGAATTTGCACAGCAATGTAGTCCATGCACCACAGGTGCATCAACTTCATAACGCTGCAGCAGGCACCTACCAAAGTTGCCACCCCCAAGCTTGTCTCGCAGCACAAAATCACTAGATTTGTACTTGTTTGCAGTGTTGTCTAGTAGAGGAGCGACCACGTAGAAGTCAAGGGCGCCACCGGCAGGATTTGGCTTGGTCAAAACCGTGTAGTAAAGGGCCTGCGGCGATGCAGGCGATGCATGGGCACAATGCAGAGTGCGGAGGATCAGATGCACGCATTGGGAATCTTCAGGGTCGACTGGACGAGAGGCTGGGGATCAAAGGAGTGGCTGGCTGAGGATTAACCTCTCACCAGAAGCCGGCCGATACCAGCGGCAGTGGGCACACCACCGACCACGCTGGCTACATCGCCGCCGATTACATTGACGACTGGCTGCAACGGGCCCGGGGCCACTGCTGCAATTTGCTCGACAACCGACTGGACGCTAGCTGCAACCTCCGCCAGGCCGGTTGCTGCTGCTGGATGAAGCCTTCTTTGCCTATGGCAAACCAGATTGGCCAGTGGTGCCTTGCCAAGGCACCTGTCAGCGACCACAGGCGCTGGCGCCAAACCCCGGTGCAGCATGCTGGCACCAGACGGATCTGATAATTCTATACACGGATGGCAGACTCTTAAGATGTTTGGACTGTGTGCTTTGAAGTCCAAGACACTTAATAGCTCCGAAACCAAAAACCTGCAGAAGCAACCGAAAAATCCTTGTGACAGTTGTGATGTCAGGGTTGCATACAAGGTTGGAAAAACGCCGTCGCGCACACAAGTATTGCTGTGATCATACTCGTTGTGAGCATCAAAATCTGAGTTGGTGGCCAAGTGCCGCACCTCACGCCTGCACGTAAGCTGCCCAAGCTGTAACCTGCAGCCCTGCATCGCCATGCACTGACAGATTGTCAATCAATCCATTTCCACGTTACAAAGGCCAACCAGCAGGGCATACACATATCGACATGCAACCATTTCTGCGTTCTGGGACACAAAGATGTTTGCCAGTGAACTAAACGCTGGTCCACCCTTCCTCATAGCCCATGAGCCACTCCACCCATGCTGCATTTAGCACGCCTGTGTGCCTCATGGGCGTGCGCCGCTCAAACCTTACCTGAGTGGGCAGGTCCCTCAATGTACGCACACTCAGCCTCTTGCTGGCGCTGGTGCAGCCATGGGCATGGTTCCTCAACAAACTCGAGGTGGTTTGAGACAGGCGGTTCTAAGATCACACACACGTGAATTGTCCCAGAACTGACAAACTTCTTTTTTTTACAACCATCTGAACAATTGTACATGCGTTGCAATGGCTGCCCCGCCAACAAGGTTTAGGATGAGGAGATTTCATAAGACAAGCTTGAGGCAAATGGAACTACACAGCACGCATCAAGGTCCAGATCTCAACAGAGTGATGTGTCGGACTAACAGGAGATCCAAGTGCTGCATGACGCCAGGTAAGTTTTGTTGACGGCAAACCCGATAAGTGCACAACAGCTCTCTGGCTGCCCTGCTGTAAGCACATGGGGCAGGGGCCATTGAAGCAGTGAATCAGCTGAAACCAGTGGGCTGAATTCCGTGGCCATCTTCTCTTGCCCAGGCGTTCAACGTGCGTGTTAGAATGGCGGAAGTTTGCTAACCATATTCTATCTTGCATACCTCAGGCGCCCACTTGAACACCACAGATGAGCTTTACATCGGCACAAGGGTATTAGCTATTTCCTGACCCTTCAACTAGCAAACGACCTCTAGCCCTCCTGTTCGCTTGATCAACTGCGCTTACACCAACCAGGGCCTGCGTCTAGACAGTCTTATATCAGATACGTTTACAAAGCTTCCCCACGCCAGGCTAGCACCCAAACTAATGGGACGCTCCAGAGACTGTTGGGGTCCTGTCTAGGTGCCTGAACAGCCCAACTGAATTGATTGCATGTAAGCCCAAGCGTTGTCCCACATACGTCAAGATTGTCAGCCCATTGGTGCGCCAGCCTGCACTGCGTTGGCCTGGTCAACGACAAGCTGGGATCCCTCTTTACATCTGAGAGACAAGGTGCAAACGTGTCCTTGGTGATTTGGTCGTTTACGCAAGGAAAATCTCGTGCTCATTCACATGCATCATTGTATCATACAACACACGTTATGCAAAAACCATGTCAACTCACGTCAGCCAAAACTTGATACACTAGTCTATTACAGCCAGGGTATGATGGCACATCATACAATGCCTGCTGGCAAGCGAACCACACCAGTCCCTTCCGCGTACGACTTGACATAGTGATAGCTGCAAACATAAGCAGGGCAGCATGATGCAACGTCAGCATGCAAGAACATTGAAGCCACGGCTGCAGCAAAAGAAACGGAAGCCCATGCAAGCAGCATACATGAGCAAAACTTGTGCGAGGTGCACGTCTGATCTGACCCTTTGGAAATGACCACAGTGAACAGACTGCCAAGGCAACGTGTGACGAAGCAGATGCAACTACAAAATGTGTAACCCAATGAGTTTCCAGTTGTCTTGCGGGGCACATATCTTACGCACGTTTCAGTAACACGGATGTAAACGAACAGCAAAACACTGCTAGTTGACGCACCAGAAGTCGGCGAGGATGAAGGTCTGCACTATCTCGCTGACCAGCACCATGACGGGCCAGAAGCCAGACCCCAGTGCCTTCATGAGATGCTGGTTGCGGTCTACCAACTGCAGCAGCACATATCAGGGCAACACAGGCGCTGGCGGCCGGCAAGTCAAACTCTATGACTAAGCCTGTCTGCGTCTCTGCTTCATTCCTACCATAAAAACGTTGATCATGACCGGGGGACGTGCACCTCCGCAAGTTTTGACCCCTAACGGGAGTAGTCCAGTTTCTTCACGGCAATGGCCTAGGCATCCTCCATGGAGCTTACGTTCAAATGCTGAGGCCATTCTGAGCTGGTCAGGAACAGGGCCTAGGGGAGTTCAGGGGTGTACAAGGAAATACGGGGCCTCAAGGGAAAGTCGATTTGCAGGCCAAGTGTAAGTAAGAATCATGATTTGAACATGCCATTGTGATGGGTTCATTAAGATCTGCACAATGGCATACTTCGGATGGTCCAGAAACCCATGCTGGGTGCGGAAATGGCCAGTAAGCGGCAGGGGTGCCCCGCGCAGGCACAGGACTCTTAACCCTGGAAAGTGAACAGTTCTTTGTTTGCAACAGTTTATTGGAAAGCTCTTATGAAACTGCGCACAATGGCATACTCATGTCTGTAGTGGACCTGTAGATTGGCTGTTACCAGCGGGTTGGTAATGGTCAGGCCCCCCCCTCTGACCAAAGTGAGTTTGGGGTCGGCAAACTTATGCGCGCCGCCCCCCTGATCATGCCACACAACTGTGCAGCAGACGGCGTGTGGCAGTGCTGGCATGCACTAGTTTGCATGTGCTGTCCAGTTGCTGCCGGCTTGGGGCAAAGGCCTGGTAGGCTGATGAGCACCGTTGGGCTATGCAATCACGCAGCATACAATGTACTGGTGCAAAGCCTTGTGCCCACGCGAAACAGGGGAGCATTTTTGCAAGCCCAGCCCCCGCCTACATGGTGTACTTCCTTGGGATCAGAAACGTACCTGTAGGAACCAGTGGGCGCAGGATAGGAAGCGTGACAGGCCCAGCGCAAACACATAGTGTGCAGTGAAGCGTTCCACAACCTGACACACACACACACACACACGAGACGGCGCTGGATGGTGGAAAGGAACAGCAGTCCGGCAGAAGCAGCAAATTTTGCTGGTAGCGAACAGCGACTCTTGCTCAGGGCAAACACGTCTTGGTGATCAAGGTTCTGGTGCTACACCAGCTGAGAATGGGCTATTTCCCTCAATTATGGGACATCACAACATCAATTATGGGACACTGAAAATGGGTTGATTGGGCTGGAAGTGTGCTTGGACTGAAGTAGCAGCCGCCAAGGTTTTGAACGTGGACTGTCTGAAACGGAAAACGGTGCTTGGGCTTGTGAACTGAAGAAACAGTCGCGGAGGTGATGCAGCAGGCAATGCGCATGCACGGCAATGCGCGGTTGCTGTACACTCCATGCATGCATGCTCACCTTGGCCTTCTGCATCATGCGCAGCTGCGGCAGCACTGACACGGCCTCCAGGTACACACAGAAGGCCCACAGCACCTGGAAAACGGTCAGAGCAGCTCGAGTCAACATCAGCCAAGAGATTCCCGCTGTTCTCTCCAAAGCAGTGTCTTGCCAACTTGAGCTTTTGCATCTCTTTGCGCTGCCCGTGCGATTCGGCTCCTGTCTGAACTTCACCTTTTGCACGTCTCTGTGCTGCTGCCTGGCCTCTGCCGCCCCCGAGTTCGCACAGCCTGCAGAACACCGACTTGCCCTCACCTTGAGGACGAAGGTGTGGGTGGTGGACGGGTGCGCGATGAGCGCCATCACCAGGCAAGGTGCAGCCTGCAGAGAAGCACAGCCACACATGAGAAAAAGCCACAAAAGGACTGGGGAGCCAGGAAAAAGATAGGAAGATTACAGTTGAGAGGGACAATTCACTTGAGGACCAACCTGACCTGAACCTGAGCGGAACACTCTTGTATGATCTGGTGCACCCCTCACTACAGTGCTGCTTAAAACGCCTGGTCCCACAATGCTCGAAGTCTCGTTCTTCACTTCAATGGCTGGCCCGTCGTTGTGTTGCTGAAGCAGCCCCCCCACCCACCACAAGCCACCATGACAGCCTGTCCTGTTCCTTCTGGTAGGACATCTTCATGTTCGTGAATGCCATGCATGCCACAATGATCCCGGTGGCTGCCAGTGTGAGCGCGTCCAACAACGTGTGAATGTCATACTCCATCAGGAAGCTGAAGGCAGGTAGGCAAACATCAGTGCTCAGGAGAAACGCAACAGCAAGCGTGATCACATGTGCTGGCAACCATGGGCAATCTACTCATGTGTGCAGCGGACAGGCAGGAAAGCATGAATCCCACAGCTGTCGCTCCCGCTCGTGACATGCCCGCTCATCCATGCTGACAGCGACAGACAGCAAGCAACAGGCGCTGCTAGCCTGCACGACCCAAACGCCGCTTTGGCCTGGTCAATGTGTTGATGTGAAAAACAGCTGTGCCAAATGTCGGAAAGCATACAGCTAGGTGGGGCGCATGCAGCTAACTAGTTGCCTACAGCCTGTGACATGGTATGCGACACTGCGAGATTGCAGGCTGATGATCGCTTACCTGCAGATGAGTCTGATCAAAAGGAAAATAGCTGTGAGGATCTGTGTCTGTAGTGAAAGACCTGCAGCATCAGCATGCATGTCAGGAAGCTGTGTGTGAGCCGGAGGTATGTCGCAAAGTGGTGCCGAACCCAAAACTAAGCACCATATCAGAATTGCTTGATAACGTTCGTATTGGATAGCCCATGGAAAGCGCTAGCCCCAAACCCCTGGTTTGTGCATTGTCGACGTCAAGGCGGCCTCATCCGCATAAGGGGTTGCTCCCATGCCGCGTCAGAGCTTTACAACTACGCTCATGTGCGGTATCAGATCAGCCCCTATCCTAAGCACCACTGGCATGCTGGGTAGAACAGTCTCATTGTGCCTGAGGATGTGGGAATGCCTACCACAACAGTCACAAGGCAAGAAATCGACCACAACATAAACACATTCCAACTTTGCCCACGCCATGCGCATTCGCATATCTGGTTTTGAAACCTTGTCAGTCAAGATGAAACGACATCTTTGTTCAACCCGGCCAGAAGACAACGAGCCGCCACCGGTTTTGGACTGTCACAGAAAGGCCCGAAAACACAACAGCAGTTTACTTAAGGTATAACGGCATACAAAGTGCTCGAAGTGGTCAGGCACACGGTATGCTTCAAACTGGTTTGCTTGCCTAACTAAATCACCCACTGGGTATGCATCTTTGACTGCATGTTCATTCAAGCGGTCAGGCATATCCACTCATTTATCTTATCTCTCACCCGTGGGTACACTGCAGTGCTTATAATGAGCATTATCATGCACACAAGCGTCACGAGGGCCGTGATAGTGAAACAGTGAGCCCTGGACACGCATTCAATTCACCAGCTATCCCAGCTGTAAGCATGAGGCCCTGTCCCACCTGCAACTGACTTCTTCCGGTGCAGCTTGTACACAAGCACACCTATGCCCATGAAGTGTGTGACTTCAGCCAGTATGAATAATGTGTCATGGTCCTCGATTGTCCTCCAAAGGATGAGCAGAAGCTGCGAGCGCAACAGCTTTGCTGGCTTGAGCAGACGCCCCGGTCTCTGATGTGTTTTGACGATCGCATGAGTGCACCCCTCGTACCACAAATGCTGCTGCGCCCATTAAGTAGAGCTTTTCGCGAGCAGATCGTGCCTTGGCCCATCGGACCATTGCCACGATGGGATCCCGAACCTTGCCGATCGCATCATCGGATCCCATGGTGTCTGTCACGCCCCTCTGAAGATAAGACCACTTGCTTTTCCTCGTTGTGTTGTGCATGCACGAAACAATATAGGTGGGCGGGGTTAGTGGTTGTGAGCCATTCTCATTGCACGGCTCTCGCAATTTAGCCGCGCCTACATGAAGCTAGTCAGAACAAGGGTGACAATCTGGGCACGTTACGTTTGGCGGTTGGAGGGTTGTGTCACCGAGCGCAACAAAAAAGTTTGTCAGTTCTGGGACAATTCCTGTCAGTACCACTGGAACCGGGGTTGGTGATGTGTGTTGTAATTGCGAAGTGTGACTGGGTATTTGCAGATGTGTCACAGGGGAGTGTGTGTGTGTGTCCATCCCAAACGGGGTGAACAGCGGGGCGAACATCGCGTGTTGTGGTAGCCGGTGTAATGCCACTTCTGGTACAGCAAACCAGGATTTAGGAACCACAGTGTCAAAAGACACCTGGGTGTGTGACTCGTCTGACCGGCCAGTACCTCAGAAGTCGGTGATGTAAGTCGCCACCAAGTGTTCCAGCTGCTTCACTCTCTTGAGCAAACTTGTGTGTTACGCGCGTAGACGTCCCACAGCCTGTTTGCAACTCTCCTTTCTTGGTCGCTCTACTAATGGAGGTGCATTGACTGTCCTTCGTTCAATGTTGGCGCTTCTGCTGCTTCATTTGACCTAGTGGGACTCTTCTTCTTTCTCGAGGCACTACCGGATGCCGCAAGTGGTGCCATTCTTGTCATGCAGGTCAGGGCGTGAGTTTCATACATGGTGAGCCCACTGTCATCTCGTGAGCCACCCAAATTTCCTGCACTTGGGCACCGTACAGGTTAGCTTCTGTTGCTGCCACTAGTGGGATTTGAACACGCACACACAGACACACCAGACCCAACAGAAGAGCACCACCACTGTTTTCAGTGCAGGATGCCTGGTTCTTTTGATTTGATTTGCATGGATATTTTCCATGCATTAATCCATTTAATCGTGGAAATGGAGGGGTTACATGAGCGCAAGAACTGTCCCTGAACTGACAAACTTCTTATTTTGAGGCATTGTCGGCTGCGCAGCTTTTCAGCCTACATGCGGTTGCAGTTGTGGAGCCCTTCTCTGGACGTCGACGCTGTGCCACGGCTCCCCACAAGGCCATGCTATGACAATGGCAAAAAACCACATGCGATGTGTATGTGGCCTGCGTGCGGCGTGCTGGACCAGACACCCCATACAACCCCAATCCCAGTGCAGGACCCAAGCATGTCCCAGAAGTGGTGAACATCTTTTTTGGTGGGACACGGAAGCATGTTGACGCCTACGTAGATTACAGCTTACTTACAGCTTACAGCCCTGCACAGAAAACGGCAAAGGGAAGCCGGAGATAAGCAGACAGCAGGTTTTGCTCAACGGGGTCAGTCCAGGGGGGGCATGTCTGTCACCCGTTGTGTAGCTTGGGCGGATCCGGTCACCATGCCGCAGCTCCTGGCGGAAGCCAGGCCTCTGCCTGCGGAGGCTTCAGGTTGAATGTGCCCAGCAACCACGGACCATATATATAGGCATGGATAGCTTTCCAGGCCGACTCAAATCACGTGAGGCCCCAAAACCTGTAGCTATACGTAGTAGGTCCTTGAGTTTCTGGGTTTCTGGATGCTGCCTGGAGACATCCCGTTGGTGCACTATTAAGTGCGTGCATGTACCTGTTCTCATGCTATGATTGCCGAATGGGTCTCCAGGTACAGACTCAAAAGCCGGAGCCCCAGCTACACAGAGCTACACAAGAGCTACACAGAGCTACACAGAGCTACACAAAGGTGAGGGCTTCAGGTCCTTGGGTATCTGGGTATCCTGGATACAGTCCACCAAATTGAGCGATCGGGAGCGCAGACATGCTTGGAATTGCACCATCTTTAACTTTTGTCAGGGGTGTACCACAAAAGGAGCTACTTTTTCTGGGTCTGAACCACCCTGCAAGCAACAGGAACAACCTTTGCGAAAACAGAAAATGTGTCAGTGCTTTTGCGTAAGGGCCACGTCACAGACTATTGCAACAGTTATGGCTTGCGTGGATTGTTGACGATGGTCGTCAGTCAAGATCTCCATTGAGCAACCAAACGGCATAACAACCGTAAACGTTTTTCCAAGGGCCATACACTCAGCCTGCGGCGTACCATATGTCTGTGCAGCCGTGCAATTCCACAATCAATCGCCAGAAGGTAAGCAATCCCACGCACCCGGCAGCGCAGGCCGAAGGCCGGCATTTAGCCCCACGCACTAAGTCCGGCGTGCCCTTCGCAGCAGCAATTGCATCAAGCCTTTGATTTGATATGTGCAACAGGTTTGACAGCCGCAGATGTGCCAGGAACGAGTTGCAATTGAAACCGTATCGTGACCGCTTGCAGACACACCGCTGGAACCCACCTGGTGTTCTGAGCAGACGAGCCATAGCAAGGTGGGCAGAGTGAATGCGTTCGATCACTAGGTCCATACCAGCAAGCCTGAGGAATTGCAACGGTTATTATTAATTGGTTATGATTGCTGTCGTATTGATTGCTATCGTATTGATTGGCTATGATTGCTGTCGTCATGAGCTTGCACAACACAGCACTGGTGTAGGTAACGGCTTTGTCAACTACGGCCAGCTCGAGCTCGCCGACAAGTGCCAAAGAGAACGCAATTCTCATTCACTGCCGAAGTGGCTGGGGCTTATTAAACGTCTTGCGCCCGGCTGCTTTGTTTCCACCAATTCTACGAGTTTCTCATCTATGGATCACATTATCATCTATGTGATGCATCACCTTGGCCATGCAGGTGGCATGCGACAGATGCCCCACATCACTCAGTATGCATGCACAAAGCCCGCCTGAACGTTTTCCACCATAGGCCCTTAGTTCACCACCGCCACACAATAAATTGTGATTGCACATCACACTTTATGCCTTGATTAAACTATCACATCAGTTGCCCGGACCCCCACGGCTGTCCCTTGCAATTCACAGGAATAATACCATAACCGCCTGTTGCATCAGTGCTCTGTAACTGTTCTTGGATGCAGAATGGTCAGTTCGGGTCTCTGCAAGCTCTTGGTCGTGGCAGTGGTGGCCCTGCAATCACTCTCGGTTGCCGGGCAGGAAGAGGGGCAATGTGGGTGTGTGATTACAAGGTCCGAACAGACGGCTGCACTACAGTCACCAGGGTAGGATGTCAGCGTTTTGAAAAGCCCGGCCTACTTGAGTTTCAAAACCGGGTTACAGAGATGACTTGGGAAACCACGAACCCTTAAGCTAGAAATGCAAAACCGTTCTGGTTTTTCACAATTTAGCAACAGCGTCTGCCTTGCAGATCAAGCCCTGTGTGTCATCATCTTCTGCACCAGGCGTCTAATTCCATGCAGTTCTCTGCGGTGTTTTCTGGCGTGTTTCTTTGGCAAAACCAACTAATTAATTCAGTAGTTTAGTAATCTGTGTTTAAATTCGTCGGAATTTGAAAGTCGTTGTGAAAAGTGATTTTTTCGTGTTGTACTAGGTATACCAGATTATGAATGGTGTGGAGACGTTCTGTTTGGCATCCGTTGCTGTTTGGCTCTCCGCGTGTCTGTAGCAAGGCAGCGTTTGATGAAACTGCCATGTGCTGGTGGCATGCCAGTCTTCACCCGTGCACAACTGCCTGCTTGTGCGTTCGTTTCAGGTCCCAGTGGCTTGTACAACCCGTCAGAAAAGCCCAACAGCGCAGCCACGTGCGTGCCGTGTGAGTGTTGGGTGGACGAGCTTTGACCAGCGAATGTGCAAGTCATGCCTGTGGAACTCATAAGCTGCACATATCCTTGTGGAAAGAGGGGCCAATAGCTACCCGCCTTGGTCAACAGGCATCTGGTGTTGGTCAGGCAGGCATGAAGCAGTGCACCCTTCAAGAATCGCCATGGCAAGCATGTCACAAGGTACCTGACGGTCTCGCACATGTTGTGATTGACTGCCTGACGCCGTGCCTGAGATTGACTGCCTTGCAGGCCCCGTCAACACTTTCTTCATGTATGACGAGGACTTCAACAACATGTGCGCCAAATGTGAGCAATGAAGCACAGACCAGGGGCAGCGGTCACCTGCATCAGCAAGAAACAGACAGCACGACGTGACAAGAAGCATGTCTGCGTCTGTGTGGTGTCTGCGTCTGTGTATGTGGCCGTGCTTACATGCGTGCTTTGCAACACAATCAGTAAGCCAAGACAGCTCACTGGTATCAGGGTGCAAAGTACGAATGTCATCACTAGCAGCACGGTTGTAGGTTTGAAGTGGTACATCCATTCTTCTGTCTGCGCAGGCCCCAACGGCAGCACTGGCCCACTTGGCCGCTGGGACCTGAGTGCATGCTATTGTAAGTCAACCCGCCATCTCGTCGTGCCCCTCTTACCTGCTGCCTTGCCTGTCCTCACGTTGTTTTGTCGTGCATGCTCTCCAACATCTGCAATTGACGCACTTGGCGTTTTCTAACTGACTTTTCACCAGTGCTCAGCACCACACGTCAGTGTATGTCATCAACTCGCTTTGGAATGCATGATACGCCGATGTTCGAGAGCACCTGTTCATCAGTATGCGAGCTGCCCCGGCCTTGACACACACATTTGTGGTGATGAGGCTGTTAATTGGTACAGGCAGACAAAACCAACAGTGCAGGCACCTTGCCTTGAGGCTGACGTACAACCTGGTGCATTGCTGCAAGGGCTGTGCCATGCTTGGCCCATGCCAATCCTAGCCCTGACAAGCATAGCCTAGGGCAAGTTACAAATTGAAATATCAAATGCAATGTCATACATGCATCCATGATGAGAGTACTGAACTGCTCGACTTACAGCCTGTTCCCTTGTTGCTCGATGTAGGCCCTCCTGGCAAGTTCTGGAACACCACCGCAGAGCCCTACAAGTGCTCAGCCTGTGAGTTTGCTGTATGCCATTCTGCTAACCCACTGGTATGAGAATTGGTGAAAACAGCATCAAGCATGTTGTCCTGCTCATCCATTCTTTTCCGTGTGCAACATCTATTGGGTTTGCCTGCAATCAGACCGTGCAATGACGAGAGTTAGTGTCTATGAGTCAGGGCCCATCGCGTCTAGCCAAACTCACTACAACTGATTGTATACCTCACTTTCATGATGAGATGCATGCATAGGTTGAATGCGGCAGCTTGTCACGCATTGAGCGTGGCACCCTGGCCTACTTCTCAAGTTGCCCTTCTTGTCAAGTGACCCCGGACACCTCTTTACTTGAGTACAAGCAATGCATCACTCGGATCCAGTCACTGGCTGTTGCACTGTGGCAATTGCGTTCTGCAGGCAAGCAGGGCGATTACTGTCTGGGTGGACCCGAGCCTCCACAGCCATGTAAGTGTTTCACTCAGCTACATTCAGTGCTGCACTCAGCTACAGCTTGACCCGGGCAGATAGATATGAAGGGCCAAACAGTGGCTTTTTAAACAGTTGGCAGGCGCAGCGGGTCTCATGGTACACATTTCCCGGATCGGCCATCACTACTGACTTTTTGTGAGGACCTTGTGGTCATGCCAACAGCTTCTGAAAATATTGTGATCTCGCGAGAATCTGAAGTCTAGCTGCATTACCGTGGGGCATGTAATGGTGATGATGATGATGATGATGATGATGATGATGATGATGATCTATGATCATCCTTGCAAGTCTTGTACAGGTGACGTTACAGCTGAGTGCTTGCTTCAGCTGCTTGCACCCTGCCGGGGCTGTCATGTGTTCCATGCCGGGGCTGTCATGTGTTCCATGCCGGGGCTGTCATGTGTTCCATGCGTATGTATGGTCAGCCCAACTTGCTTCTGGTGTTCCACCTATCAGAGGAGCCTGCATGGAACGGCAACATCAATGCATGGGTGTATGTTTTGATCTTGAACGTGCTCCATTCTCATTGGTCTTGTCATCATCATTACATGGCTTTTCATGGTTAAACCCACGGTACTGCAGCTAGACACAATCTCTCTCCAAGAATTACGCACCAGAAAATCATTAAACGAAGAAAGCTCGTTTGTTTTGCTCCCCAGCCTCATGCGTCCCGTGCCTGTCCCGCAGGCCCCATGGGGACCTATGGCGCAAAAGCAGAAATCGCCAACGTGACAGCATGCATGAAATGTGAGTGATCGGCTATGACCACCTGGGCTCCTTTGTGTTTCGCAGCGGAGACCTGTCGCTATTTCCAAACGGAATGCATTCATTGATTGAGGCGTTTTTGTTGGTAAATCATGTGTAACAGGACTAAACAGAACAGAGAGTGGGACAGAGAGAGTTGGCGAGATGCTCATGCTTCTTAGCTTGTGAAGGAACTTTTGGCTGCTTCCAATGCGTGCAAGTTCCCCCCCTGTTGCAAGCACATGGCAAGTTAAAGCCTGATATTCTAGCGTTCTGGCAATGTCTGCAGGTGCAAAGGGAACATTCTCTCCATACAGCTACCTTGGTGGCGCTACCAAGTGCATCAAATGTGAGCGTTGAACTGCTTGGCATACACTGGTCATCCAAGCAGACTTGTACTGCCTGGTCATATCTATCTATGCTAGCCCCTGTCGCATACAAGTACATGGAAACCACCAATTGGCAAGGATGTGTTCGCCACGTGACGAGTGGACAAGTGAGGCTGATTTGAAAGGAAAGAATGCCGAGCAAGCCAACCCCAAATGATTCCCAGTGTGTATGCTGACTGTGATAGTTGTGCATTTCATACTCAGGGTAGGTAGGCGTTGGGGTAGTCAGCCACACATACCGGGTGGTAGACAGTGATTGATTATTCATGGCGCGTTGATATGTTGCATTGACGCGGACGGTGGAATGTCAATTTGATTGAACGTGCTGAACCGTGCGCCCGCAGGCCCCAAGGGATCAACTGCACGTGACGATGGGACTGGATGTGTGTGTGAGTGGCACATCTGGCCTGGCATCTTCTGTGCAGCAGTAGGATCAGTGCTGCTTGCATACACTGGGTCACAGCTCTCCCGGTCGCAGCTTGCTCAGCTTTGCAAGAGAAAGGGTCTGCAAAGGGAAGGAGCCTTGTTCTGACGCATGTGGTGTGAAGGCAGCAGCGTGCGCCTGTGCGTGTCATGTACCAGAAATATGGGTGTGCGTTCCCACGTGGCAGCAGTTAACACTTACTTTACACCCAGACCAGTGCCAGGCACACATGCTGCTCCCCAAGAAAGCCTTTGACAAGTAGTGATAGCACAGGCACGCAGTGCTGCGCCAAAACAAACAGTGCATTGCCACAGTTGCCCTAGTTTTTGCTTGGCTGTGCAAGCGAACTGGTTGCTTGCCATGACATGACACCCACTGTGTCGAGGTTTGCAGGGAAGCAACCGTGGTCAGGTGTTGAAGCTTATGGCACAAGTGTTGATGAATTGTGTGCTTGCAGGCCCTGCCGGACAGCACTGGGTTGATGATGCGTACCCACTCGTGTGCAGCACATGTGAGTCCGCCAGAGCCCTGTGCTTCTGCTCATTGTGTGCCTGGAATGGCCTCCCAAATCACATGTAGCCATGTCTCTGCTCCGAGTGCCTCAGTTCACTTTATTTCAGTTGCAAATAACATTGTGAACCAGTCAAACTTCTGATCAAGGTGTCCGAAGTCAAGATAAACAAAAGGCTGCTCAGGGTCCCGGTGTGCCAACAACACCTCAGGCTGTCGGGCTTGACACGCTGTTTTGCTGAGGCCATGAAGCCTTTGTTTCCTTAGCTGATTTAATTGCGAGTGTGGGACGCTCCAGCCACCTCAACAGCTGTGTGGTAAAGCACTGAGCTGAGGCTCTGCACATTGCCTGAGTCTGGCACAAGGGTTACAGCCTGCCATGTTTTCTGCTCAGTCAGGGCAAGGGGCCAAAATCAAATCAATGGTTGCCTAGTGGCTTGCGTTGCGCCCTTAGCAGCAAGGCAATGCTGAAGTCAACCATACTTGTGCTGCACGGCAATGCACCAGGGTTGAGCTGTGTCTTCTGCGTCTTGCAGGCCCCTCAGGTTTCTACTGCCCTGCCAATGAGCGCCACCCCGTGCGTTGTGAGTGTTGCGGCTGCTCAGCGCACAGGGTTGCATGTTGGCCTTCATTCCTGTTGAACTGCCCAGGTTGGAATGGCCTAGGCTACAACGCCACTGCGTTACAGCTGGTGGTATAGCAAAAGTTATGGATTCAACACTGGTTGAAGGCAAGGGATGGGCTTTGCAGCAGTTCACAGCCATTCACCTGCCATGCCATGTTGAGGCAATGCAATCCGTGCTGCTACATCATTACCACTGCACCACACAAAAACTGCTACTCGTAATGGCTCTCCTCAGAAAGGCAGCCAAGCCCTCTATGGCGAAGCCTGGCCAAGAAGGTTCAAAAGAACAGAGGCACACTCACGTTGTTTCTTCCGTGACAAGTGTACTGAGATGAGAGAGAGAGAGAGCTACTCATAATGGCTTCGTTCAGAGACTTGGGTCCATCGTAAAGGGATCTGGGTCTGCTTGTGTCCCATGGTCAGGAGCAGGTTGAGCACCACAACAGAAAAAGGGAGGTTTACCCCCCATGCATGCCACACCCCATGCACAACACACATACGTACATCACTGCCAACAAGGTTCCCTCTGTGCCTGTCTTGCAGGCCCCCCCGGCACAAACACCCTCAAAGCAGGAGCCACCAACCTCACAGCTTGCACCAAATGTGAGTGATTGCATAAATGTTCACTGCATGAGGTCCGGGTCTGGGCATCTTAGCTGCAGCCTAACAGCCATCCAGGCACACTGCTCCGCCAGCACCCTTCAGAGGCATCTGTTCACCAGCCAAGACAGGCCACCCTCTCCTCCACCACGTTGTCAGCTTCCAAGTCACGTGATCACCACTGCTTTGTTTGTTCTCGTCCCCATTCAAGTCTGGTCTTGTATTGAACATTCGCAGGCCCCCAGGGCACATACAAGTCCCTGTACGAGCGGAACTGCACCAAATGTGGGTTCATGACAACCGTACTCATTCATTGACGTAGTTGACTGCCCAGTGTGTGTGGCACATCAAAGCCAAAGGTTTGCTGGCTCTCCTCAGAAAAGCAGGGGTTTGCTGGCAGTCATGTGTTTGCTGGCAGTCGTGTGTTGCTGGGGGTGTGACCATTGCATCAGGAAAAGTTTGGCTCAAACTTGTGACTCGTTCTTGATTCGACCAAAGGTTTGCTGGCTCTCTTCAGAAAGGCAGCCAAGCCCTCTACGCCACAGCGCTGCCTTGGGCCTGCAGGCTCAATACGTCCGCGCTTGAATAGAAGAGACACGACGAGGTTCGCTGGCAGCCGTGTTGTTGCCTAGAATACTGTTGCCCACAACCGTTAGATAACCTACTGCAGCACTCATACTTGATAGGCCGCCGCACAGCCTGCCTGTCATTCAGGTTGTGGTGGTAACCGGGCTCTTGTTTCGCTGCCACCCTTTTCCCTGCAGGCCCTTCAGGCTCCACCCTCAAGCCCGATTTGACTGGGTGCACTTGTGAGTGTCATGAAGAGTGATGGTTTGTAAAAACAATAACCCAGAAGATTACTTCGCAAAACAACTGTGCTGGTGGTTTTCCCCCTTTCTAACCCTCTCTACACCCCAAGGGCGCTCTTCTGGAAGCTTAAGGCAGGTCGCGACGAGCAACAACTGTAACTTCATGTAGCTTTATGACACACAGCTGTGATACACCAACTGACTATGATTGGGTATACTGTGATGTGTGCAGATGTCTCACACGGGCTGTGGCCAGACTGTGTGTGTAAGCAAAAACCCAACACCACTGTGCACACTTTCACCACCATAAATCTTTAGTACGGATGCACTTCTGAAAATACTAGTCCCACAGATAACTGAAAGCCTCATCACGGTGCCAGTCCCAAAATTGTCCCAGAACTGGCAAACGTCTTTTTTTATGTTGCAGTGAATGTTTTCAGCGAATGTTACAGTGTCCGGTGGCCATTGCACTCCACAGCTAATCACAAATGATTGGTGGGTCACACACAGCTAATCATAATGATTGGTTGGCTTTTGACACTGTAGTTCCTGTCCTTGTGTGGCTGCGCAACCATTGCCATGCAGGCACGGCCGGTTACTACAACTCCTACGACGAGTGCATCGCTTGTGAGTCTGTTTGAGTAGCTATCAATCGAAGAGTTTCACATATGCTGTATGCAATCGCTGGCAAGCCACGCATGAGAATACACAGTTCTTATGTGCCTAGACATGCAATCATGGTCTTGACTCACTCAGACCGCAAGATAACAGTAGCACCATGTTGACTGCAACTTCCAACACATGGGCTGTGTCTCGAGTGCACCTGTCCTGACCCGTGTGTGCATTGCAGGCGAGGCAGGAAACTACTGCCCGGCCGGAACTGACGACTACGCCCTTGTGTGTAAGTTGCTCAGTATGCGCCCATTGACATGACGGCAGGGTTGCGTCAGTGGGTCATGTGCACATGCAAACGTGACAATCACTGTCAGCCTTAACGCTCAAAGTCGTAGAAGTACAAGCTGGCCAGCCCAACCCTTGCTAACTCTCTGACTAGTGTGGAAGGTGCATTCTGTTATATTAGGTACAGTGTGCCATGCGACATGCCCATTTGGAACGACTGCGGTTCTGATTTGCTTGTAATTCCTTGCCTTGTTTTGCAGGCCCAGCTGGCACGTACAACCCCAACTCCAAGGCCACCAGCAGCAAGGCATGCCTGGCTTGTGAGTGTCCAGGCGGAATATTGCGCGCAGCACTCCATTCTGGCTCATGCATGAAATCTGCGTGCGTGGGGGATGGTCCCAACCGCGACACGTGAAAGCGGTTCAGCCTTGTGGTGTGTATCTCTGTTTACTATTTGCAATAGCAAATGGAGGTGCACTTGCGGCCCTGTGTTCCATGGAACGGGATACAGGCACATTTTTGGTGTGTCAGTTGACCATGTGGTATGCGCACACCTCACGCTCGGTGCATGTGTGGTCTCATGTGGTACCTGCACATTGGATCTTATGTACTGACTGATATTGGGTGCTAGTCACGATGGTGCTATCATCTCTCCTTCAGATTATGAATTAGACGTTGTCACTTCCATGCACACATGAGTGCAACGGAGGTGCATGTTTTGCACATGCCGGCACGACGTTCATGTCTGCACAGCGCATTGCTTGAAACGTGCAGGTCCCAAGAACACGTTTTCTGACATCACGGACCCTGACTATGGCAACACCGAGTGCATTGCCTGTAAGTGATGTCGCTCTGTGAGACTGGTAGTGTGCGCCGCATGCATGGCATGCACGCCCCTGACATGGGCACAATGTACGAGTGCATGTATATAACGTGTACTACTCGTAGGCTGCTCAGAGGGCATGCCTTCCACGTGACCTGTCACGTGTCTGTTTGCTGTCATGTGCGTGTCACGTGTGCCGTCACGTGTGCTGTCACGTGTGCAGGCCCCGAGGGCACCTTTTCTGAACCTGGATCTTCATCATGCAGCTGTGAGTGAAAAGTGCACTGACATTGACACTGAAATACACAGGAGTGTTTGTTACCCCTATTGTTGACAAACAATCAGTTTGTACGTGGTGTGTGTGAGCCTCTGGCTGACAGCCGCTTGTACGGCACTGAATACCTTGCTCTTTCTGAAACCTTGGTAAATTGTTACTGGTGTTTGTATTTGCATCACAAGTGGGGAGGGATTCCAACCGGTCCAACCTACATGTGAAGGGGATTGCGACACACCAGGATAGTAGTGGTGGTGGCCAACTTCAGCTGGCCAACTGCAGCTGGCAGACGGCTTAGCAGCCAACCACAGCCTACACACCCTGGAACTCTCCCATTGTGGTGTTGGACCCACTGATGCTCAAGCTATTGCCGCCACACCCACAACACACCCCTGCCTGGAGTGCCTAGTACTGGACATGACAGAAGTTCATTCTTTCCGGCATGTGCCTTGAATCGGTCTGTTTGGTCTTGCAATCGTGCAACACATCTGACCTGGCCCCGCTGACCTGTCCATGTGCACATTCTACACAATATTGCATTATGATCCTCGCCGTAAGTAGTAAGCCGTAAGCAGTACTGGGTACTATGTTCGTCTTGACAGTCGGTTCTCGCTGGGTGTTGCAATATCTTGTTGCTCAAGTGTTCATCCACCCATAGCCGACGTTGTGTTCATGGACGCACCTGCTCTTCACAGGCCCGGCCGGAAAGTTCTTTGGCTTTGATGACATGACGGGCGACTACGCCTGCCTGTTTTGTGAGTGCACTGCTGCATTACCTTACTTGAAGGGATAGCCATCGTTGCCAATCTCGTGGCCAGCCTCATCCTGACCAGAAGTCGCATGTGACGGAATGAATTGTTTGTCTCTGCACGAGCCACAGTTCACAGTGCATGCACTCACTAGATGCGGTTCGTGTATTTCACCAGCCCGAGCTTGTTTGAAGTCAACAGCCTGTGACCTGTGGCTTGTCCATCTCATTGACATGTTTGTTTGTCCGGCTGGGGTCAGAAGTCCTGTTGTGTTGGCAGCATTGATGTCCCACATCATGTGCACCTAGCCGCGCTCAGCCATCACTGCACTGCATACGTAGCCGTGAGCTCACAGGGCTGACAGCACTTAACCTACGCACTGATTTCTGATTTCTGATCACCACTGATGGGTTGACATAGCTTGAGGGAACGCTATGCGCTGCTTGCCCTGGCCGTGCCTCACACCCTATCCTGCTGTCACCTGCTCCACAGGCCCGGCGGGCTCCAAGGGATCAAAGGCCAACGCAACAAGCTGCATGTGTGAGTGCAGCGGTGAAGGAAGGCGGAACTGTACGGGAACCTCATCCAAACTCTCTGATTGACCTTGCTCCTTGTTCAGCAAGGAATTGGGTGTGTAAATGAATAGTCTCTTGCTGACCGTTTCGTTGTGCATAGCAGAGCCACGTTACTTCACTTTGCCTGGTAAGAATTGTTTGATGTGGTGCCTGAGTTTGCGGCATCACGATTGCTGCTCCATGCTGGTGGGTGCCACTGCATCCTGCAGGCCCCAACGGAACCTTCTGGGGTGGACTGGACCTGTACAAGCACTGCAGCACCTGTGAGTCTGGGGTGCGTCAGCCTGGCATAATGAAACGGATGTCACGGATGCGTGTCCACATGTGGCCTTTGCACACTTGCGTGTGGCATCGTACATGGAACAGTTCCAAATAAAACAGTGTCACAGCTGAAGTGACGGTGGGTGTGGAACGGACAACTGTCATTGCACAAATGGGACGGAATGGACTTGCAGCCTGCAAAGCAGCTCATCAAGAAGACTGCCTGGCAGATGGACTAGTAATCGTGGCATGTGCTGACTGGTTGGTGACATATTGTGGCAATACTGATCCAACACGATGGGAACCAGTATGAACAAGGGGATCACAGGCAGCTCGGCTGTGATAGTTGCAAATTCCAAAGCACTTGTGTGCAGCATGTTCCTCCACACGCCTAAACTCAACCGGATCTCTTCTGAGTTTTCTGGCTTGCTTGTGTGCTGCTGATTCTCAGTTGCCTGCATGCTGCCGCCTCCTGCTTCACAGGCCCCGCTGGCACCTCCGGATCCACCCCTGACAGCTCCGCTTGTATTTGTAAGTCATGAATTCAGGACAATCACGGCAGTACTCAGAGACGCTGATGCAAGGCGTGACAAGGCCTTACCTGCTGTCAAACAGACCGGCAATTCCTTCGCAGGATGTTCTGCCACTTCGCTCCCTGCGCTGATTTATGCTGACAGCGCCTTGCCTTGTGCCCCTGCTGATTGCAGGCCCAGCGGGCGCTTACTGGACTGCTGATGACGTAGATCTGCCAAAATGTATAGCATGTGAGTAGACAGTGACGGTGGACATACGAGTGAGTGCCAAACGAAGTAGTGAGTGAAAGCATGAAAGGGAGATTGTCCAACGGTGATGTAATGTCTGACAATGATAGTCAGACATTTGGTGATGCTTGCCAACCACAACTTCAGCACTGCCAACACAACCAACTTCACCCCAATGATTTTCCCAATGATTTTGAATGAGCTCCAGATCTGTGGAGTATCCCATCAGTATGCCAACTGTTGACTTTGCTATATGCCGCTTCTGGACGCCTGAACTTCATTACTGGCGCTGGTCTCCTGCTGATCTGAGTAGTCCACTGGCCATGCGCCTGCACACCTGTTGCCTGTCGTGCCTGCCATTGCAGGCCCGGCGGGAACTTACAGCGCAAAGGCCGGGGGTGTGGAGCGGAAGTCATGCGTGGCATGTGAGTGTTGTGCGGACTTCCATACCTTTCATTTCTCAGCAGGTGCCAAGTGGTGCGGACCGCAGCAAGGGTCAACACCAGCTGCTTGACTGCACTTGGTGCTGTTACCCCCACGCATGGCCCTGCTTGCCTGGCACAATGCGCAGGCGCTGCTGGCACGTGCTCTTCTGCTGGTGCCACAGCCTGCTCGGCCAAACTGTGCAAGCCGTGAAACTGCATCTTACTGTGACCCTGGGCTTGGCGTCACGGTAAGGCTTTTAAGAGTGTGTATCCTTCCTGATTTGCCTGTGCGCATGAATCCTGCGCGACGGGGATACCGCTGCATGGCTCCAGCAAGCCAAGGACGTGCCTGGGACACACTTCACTTCGTACAACTACTACCGCGTATTTCTCGAAAGTTCTTCCTATCTCCTGAGGACCTAGTCACTGGGTCCACCTTTCAACGCTCATTTCTCACACATTTCACCTATCCCCTCACACGTGCCCTCTGGTTGATAGCTACGTTGACACGCTGTAGCTGGCTGAAGGGACACTGGTCGTGGGCTGCAGAGTACGCTCTCTGAGTAACTGGTGTATTCAGTCCGTTCATCAAACGTGACACAGCCGTGCATCTGTTTGCTTCCTCCTTGCGCTGTGCAAGGGCCGTTGGCACACGCACCCTTGACTAGCAGGAGACACCTAAGGCATGAAGCCTGACAATCTTGCTGGAGCTGTTGCATTATAAGCTTGTTTTGGTGCCCCAGCACACGCAGAAGGTTTTGCATCTGAGCGTCCGCAGCATCATAGCACTGGCTTAGTCACCCTTGTCACTTTCTCGAAACCTTTCCGCGGCTTGGAAATGAGTATCTTGTCCTACCCTACGCTTGGGGGATTAGCTGAAACCCCGATCATTCATCAATAGTGAGCAGTGCTGGGCTCATTCTAAGGGCGAAGTTGGCGCAGTTTTTGGTCTGCAATGGGAAAGCCAATGACTGAATGCAATTTGCCTCGTCAACAAGGCTGATGCAACCGTTACGGCGTGCTGACAGGACACACGGAACACGGTGCCCGTTTTTGATAACTGCTGGGGTAATGAGCAATATAATGCGTGCAAAATGCCAGTACTCATAACCATTAATATGCCATGGGAGTTCACCTTGTCGAAGGTATCTTGAGCTACTACCTGACCATTGCGAAACCCATGCCAATAAAGTGGTTGTGTTTGAGTGCAAAGCTTTCATGTAATGCAATGTGACGGCTAGTGACGTCTGTGCGATTGCAGCAGTGCTGGAACGTGTGCTAGGCCGCAGCTGGTGATGATAGAGTACACGTGTTTGGCATGGTACTGAGCCAGGAAGCATGCATTTCCAGGCCATTTTGTTTGTTTTTGAGGTTTGCGGTCAGGATAGCATCCCGAGGGATGGCCACCACCACAACTATCCAGGTGTGTCATAATCCCCTTCAATTGTATGTTGGACGGGTTGGAGTCCCTCCCTACTTGTGATAGTCACGCTTCTTTGCATGCTGATGCAACAGAAGTGATATCCGGCCCAGGACTAGTCGGCTTGTGTCCACCACCATCTCAACGTTTGCCTGACTTTGTTTGCTACAAAGCCAAGTCCCCGGCAGACATGCCCGTGAGAGGCCGTGCACATGCCAGCTGCAAGCCCGCAGGTCAGACCCGCCACCGTAGGCAGCGCTCAACCAGACAACATACCACGGCTTGCTTGGCATCATCCACCCTGCACACCACACACGAACATGTTCAGCTTCCAAGCGACACAATGCATGCTGGACAAATCTACACAGCAACTGGCTCTATCTCCGAACGGCCTAGTCACCTCAGCTGCAAGGGGAAGTGCACCCCATGGTGGGTCTGTGAACCACTAATAATGGGAGACACAGTCAAGCGAGTAGGTTGAGGCTGGTAGTTCGCACGTGGGAAAGGACTGTACTTAGATTGATTGACTGACTGCCCAGCTGCCCGACGACTAATGGAGACCACTTGTATCCAAACTCAGTTCGGCAGCACGCTGCTCTGCTGCTGCTTAGGTTGGCCTACCACTCAGAGGAAGTGTCTAGAGAGCCAGGAACACAGCTGAACACCACTGTGTGACAAGGCCTTCAACATGCGATCTTGACTCTGGGGCTACATATCAATCCCGTCTCTTGTGGTTACATATGAAACCAGTGGGCATAACCGCCCAGCAAGAGTTTTTCGATTTCAAAACGCGTTCAGTTTAGTGTCAGCAGAATGTCTTCTTCATATCACGCACACAGGCCAAACTTCGCCTAGCAACCCTGAGCAAAATGAATGTGCGTAGATGGCCATTCAGGGACTCTCGGCCTTTCTCTATTCAATCTAGTAGAGCACTGGTCAATTGTCAGTCACCAGCACATTCCTGGCCTGTAACCCAGCTGCTGCCTCAGAAAACAGAGGGAGAAAATCATCGGCTCCAAGCATATAAGCCTTAACACTGCAGTGTCAGACTCACACCTAGAGTGAGCGAAATACTAGGGCAAACGTTCGTCTGTCACTGATGCCTTGCGAGTACACCTGACTCGCTCTGTGACGCATGCAGCGTATTCACGTGGTCATGTGGTGTTGTCTCTATCAGGCAGAAGGTAATTATGTGGCACTCAGACCGAGTAATGACTCCTGCCAACCTCGAATGTAATCAATGCAGCCCGCGCTATGTACTTGGGCCCAGCCACTGCCAATCAAGCCCCGGAAATGTAGTTCTAATGCATTAAGCCACGAGTAGCAAAGCCACGTTGACGTTTGGCTTCCAGCCTCAACACGTCCAGCAGTGTGGTTGCTTTGTTGAAGCGTTGCATCCAGTTCTTGTTCGGATTTCGAGATGCATATCCCAGAGGAGCTCCGCACCAGGCCTGTGGTCACCTGGCACCTGGTCTGTTCATTGTGTCTTGGACGCCAAAGCTGGCTCATTTTGCCACTAGATGTTTACCGTGCAGCAGCTGTGGGCGCAGCAGCCGGCACAGCTGGCATGTTGAGGAGCTGTCCATAGGAGCTCTGGCTGGCTGGAGAAACCGACGCACTGCGCGTTGCAAAGCTAGCTCGGCCAGTGGGTGTGTACCTGACCGCGCTGTTCTGCCGGTTCAGAGTGGGCTGGCGTGTCACCGCCGTGTTCTGGTCCATGCTCTTCCACATCTGCAGTATGGGCGTTAGCTTGAACTCGCCCAGTTCTTGTTGCGGGGCAACACGCACGGGAACGACCACAGAGGCAAAGTGCTGGGCGGGGCGCTGGTCTGGTGCTGGGCTGGGCACAGACAAGCCTCGTGGTTGTGTGTCTCTTACTTGCGTGTCCTACACGTGGTGGGAAGCAAGTTCAATGTGAGTTCCAAAAAGCATCCTAGCCTTTGTGTATCTGTCATCGGAGTTCAGAGTGCATTTTGCCCTTGGTGCATTCGTGGCATGGCCAAGAGTTCCCAAAAGAAAGACAGGCCTACTGGCCTGACAGCGACTGTGTAAACAGAGTGGAACAGTCACACTCGGAACGCCTTCAAGAAACTATAGCGACATGCCTTTCAAGTGTGGCAAGCGGCCTACATGTGCGAGATAGGTGCACTGAACGTATGTCAAAGACCAACAGATAGGCCTTGCAGGACGTGCGTCAACATGCACTCACCCCCCTGGCCTCCGCCTCCGCGCGTTGCTTGGCTGCCTCCATCTGCTTGATCTGGTAAGGGAGAAGAGGCTTGGGGCCCTTGGGGCGCATGACAGGGCTGGTCTGCGGCGGCGGTGCCTCAAACATCTTCAGCTGCTGCTGGAACCGCTGCCGGTGCGCCACCCGGCGCAGGCGTGCCAGGACCAAGCGCCCAGCCTGAAAAACAATAGCAATGCAGACCAGCGTAAGTGCATACAAGCATCCGCAACACACCGAGGCTGTAACGCGACAACACTTCCTTAAGAGCATCTTGTTATCTCAGTGGACAGTCGCACACTACTGTTGTGCAGGTACCAAGGTGAACGATCATGCCCTTGCATCTGACTGTGGGACGTGCGAGGCATACAAGGATGAATCACCATACCCTTGCACATGACCGTCATACCACTGCATGTAGGAGAGATGACAGGAGCTACCTGCTACCAGCGTACCTTGGCCCGCCAAGCAGTTTGCAAGAAGTGTACCGCCTTGCTGACCTCCATCGCCCGCCTGACCACATTCCTGAACTTCTCCCGCAGCCGCAGCCCTGCCCTGTTCTGGCGCCAGGCCCGCTGAATCTTCGTCGCGCTCTCATGCCGAGGCAGCAGGTTATCCATATGCCGCCGGGCAACCCTTGCCCGCCAATATGTCTGCATGCGCACTGCTGCTTGGTGGTAAACAACCTCCTGCCTGCGCTGCTGCCACACTGAACGCGTGCGCCACACTGACTGCATGACAAGCGCTGCTCGTTCCCTGCACCAACGCATGCAAACAGGGTGATTCGTGCAGTTCAAGAGCTGTGCACACTGGACCATGGAATGGACATAATAACACAGCATGTATGGTGGGATCTGCTCCTTTGCACTGCTGTGCATGCATGTACAACGTCTGTGCCATCCCCACTGTGTTCAAACGCCTGTGTAATATGATGCCTGCACGATTGCAACCTGCCAATCCAATATGGCTGGCTTAGGTATCCTTATCCTACCTGAACTGCTCGTACAGGGCAAGGCGTACAGCACGCGCCCGCCATGCGCCCTGCAGCACCGCGGCCGCCTGTCT
>QAXH01000340.1:118-10148 GCA_004335635.1 Chloromonas sp. AAM2 | reverse complement strand
AGATGCGAGGCTTTTCTCGTTCAAAGCTGCACCACCTTTCAACCTGTCATTTTTGTTGTCATGTGATATCTTCATGGTCTCGCTGGATGTTCAAACTGCGTGTACACAGAACACAGAACGTTGCGATACTCTCTGCTCTTCTCACTGCATCGCTTTCAAACACGCTGTGATACAAACACATTAGCATTGTGGAGCATGTGGATGGAATGACTTATGGCATTCGCAAATTCGCCTGAAGCATCATTCTTGGAGGATCGTTTTCAGTGCGTTTCCCACCCTCATCACTATTACTGGGAATAGATTTGCCTGAAGCATCATTCTCAAGCATGCCGGGCCCACCCTGCAGGTGGGCACACATGGACTTTTGTCTTGGCTCGCATGGACTCTTCTCATGGCTCGCAACGCATGGACTCTTTTTGTGGCATGCATGGACACCTTGCTTGACGCGCTTGTACTAGCATGCTTTGCATGCACCTTCTGTGCTTTGTTCCTGCCTTTCTTCTCCTTTCTTGCTTAGGGTAGGTCAGGGCGGTACACATCCCGTCCCGTGTCCTTTGACGGCTTCGCTGATGTAACAACTCAATCAAAGCCTGCAGGTGACTATGCGCGTGTGGAGCAGGGCATTGCCGCCTCCCGGCGCGACCTGCTGGCCCTGCTGCCCGCCCTGAGCCAGGAGAGCTACAGCAGGGCGTACCCTGCACTAGCTAAACTGGGCATGCTGCAGGAATTGCAGGTGAAAACACATACACCACCGTTCCTTGGTTGGTTGGTTGTTTGCTCAATTCTGAACAAGTGCGGAACCTTTGGCCTTTTGAGCCCAAAGATTGCAGCCACAAATGGCCCGTGCGTCTCTGTTGCTCCTTTCCAGCATCCTGACCTCAGCATGCCTCTTTCCTCTTCCTGAACTGAGCTGTTTCATCGTTATGATGATCATCAGTACGTCATAGGTGTCATGTCAGTAAGAACACACGACAAACACCATGTAGCTGTACACGAATGTTTCACATGGTGCGTCAAATATCATGTCTGACATGGCCGTGCCCTGCGCAAACTGCAGGACGCCGCTGCTCTACGGACGGAATCACGAGGCATGACACCAACTCAGCCCTCACACACAGGCCTCACAATCAACGGCTTGAAGAAGCGGCTCCGATGGTCTGAGAGGTCAGCTGCAGCGCAGGTGGGGCTGGTCACATGGAGCCCCAAGCGGCAAAGTGTTAAACACAGCTCGAGTGTGTTGGCATATTTGCCAGCTGTGCAGCAATTATTTAACATGATAAGATTATGCTCGCATTGGCAATGTGTTCAACACAACTCTTATGTTGGGCTTGTTTGGGCTTGTTTGGCATAAGGCTTGCAGCCAGGAAGTGGTCAACATAACTAGTGCCTTGTGTGGTCAGGATTGAACGCAGCTTTAGAGAGGCAAAGGGGTGAAGACGTCATAAAAACAGGCCTGAAGTAGTCCTAGTGCTATCTTCGCGCGTTGGCACCTTCGTCAGCGCCTGCCCATTCAATGTAAACCATTGTTGGTTAGAACAAACCACTCAAACTCAACAAACTCTCCTTGCTTTCCCTTCTCATATGTGCTTGGATAGTCTCAGTAGCTTGTTGTTGTTGATGAACAGTGCACCTAGCGATGACCTGTCAATACACCTAGCAATGCTTCACTTCTCAATTTTGGCCTTGCCAGTGCCACCCCCTCCACCTGTCTCGCTGCAGTCAATCCTGGCTCTTGCGATTATCGTCATTTCAAGTGTGACTCCCAGAGTGGATCCAATGGACTGGACCACACACGAGTCAATTAACTGATTTATTTGTGACATCAGGGAAGCCGTCAAAGGACACGGGACGGGATGTGTACCGCCCTGATCTACCCTGAGCAAGAAATGAGAAGAAAGGCAGGAACAAAGGCAGAAATTAGCCCAAAGGCAGAAAAGGCAGGAACGAACAAGGCAGAAAGAAAGGCAACCAGCCACGAAAAACAGGAACAGAGCACAGAATGCATGTCTGACAATCGACGCACCTGGCCTTTGTCTCCCACTCCTCCCCCTCTGTCCCGCAGTCCAACCTATCACTGCAGGAGGCTCAGTTGTCGCTGCGGCGCCAGCTGGCTGGTTTGCTGCCGCTATCAGGGGAGGTGGGACAGCTAAGGCTGCAGTACGCCCAGCTGTGCAGGACAACAGGTGGGGTGCATGTCTGGTGACAGCGGAGAAGAACATGGGCTGTGTACCACCCTGACCTACCCTAGTATGGTGCAGGCCTGAGGCGCAGGTTTGGTGTTGGGCTCGGGCCAGAACAAACCAGGGAATGTTTGCAGTTGCAATCTTAAAGTCCACTCATCAATGCCGTTTGAAATCAATTTCATTCACATGTCAGATTACCCTTGACGTGGGGGTGGCACATTCAGGCAACACTGATGCATGTCAGCGTCTTCACAGTTTGGTTTCGTGCTCACACAGACTCTTGTGCAGACATGCCCAGATTACCTCCACTAAACTTGTCCAGCTACCACCTTGAACCCTTCCACAGATGACCATCGCCATTCACATTTTTATGGCAGATCACAGGCAAATCACCTCTTGGCCATGCTGTTGTCACAACCTGCTCAGGTCAACTTTTCATTCTAGTTCAGGGTGGTCTGCATGCCTTTGACGGCTTCCCGGATGCAATCGTCACTTCCTCTGCCCAGGTCATTTTGAGGCTGCTGAGGCTGCAGTGCTCGAGGCAGTGGCATCCAGTGCCCCAGGGGCTGCCCTGGAAAGGGCCAAGCTGCTGTGGCACTCGGGCAGGGAGAGAAGGGCACTGGCGGAGCTGAGCGCTGAATTGAGTGCTGAGCCAAAAAGGTGGGGTGTGGCATTGACGCGGGCCCGCACATCTGTGGCTATCGGGTCGCATTGGGTTGCGTGTTGAGACTTGAACCAGTCTGAGAATGGAACCGTTAGTGAACCATTAAATGCACAGCATGTGTGTCATCGTGGTTTGTTGATGTCGATGCTATCTGTTTGCGTCTGTGTATATTTGGCAATAGGCGTGCACTCCAGTCACAGTTGAAATCAGCAGTTTAGCAATAATCCAGAAGCAATTCTGGGCCAGTAAAACAGTTGATCATGAAACAGCTTTGATGTGATGTTGCGGTAGCTGCAGGTCGCAGCAGAAGGCGGAGGGCTCTCAGAACACAAGTCCGTTGGCCAAGGCACAGCTGGCACTGCAACTGGCAAAGTGGATGGCTGAGCAGGTGACAGGATGCAGGATATAGGACGAAATGCATCCGGGTTGTGCAGTGTCAGCACGAACTGTTGTGTCCACGTCCAAACTACAAACCAAGCCAAAACCAAAACCAAACAAACTGATTTCAGCTGTTGTTTCGCTGTGTCCAAGTCAAAATCACAGGCAGAGGCATTTCAGGCACAGAGGCCCCAAAGCACATGGTCAAGCTGAGCAAACTTCCCCACCTTTTTCACCTTTTTGATTGACCCACATCCCAGCTGAAGCCGGGCAGGCAGCCTGCATCCCAGCCTGTTTGTTGACCAGTGCTCTGTGATCACAAGCGAACAAGTGGCAGTCAAAGTTTTTCATCTTTTCCTTCTTGCTCTCTACCATGCTGTACCAAACTGCGTCATGTGCAGCCACAAAGTAGATACCAGCGAGTGCGAACTGCACCATCAGACTGTTTCCCCACCTTACCTCACAGTACAACAACGTAACGTGTATGGTAACCTCAGCTTCCCAAAATATATGAAGGTAACTCCATGCAAAAAGCTCTATCTTGCCAACCCAAGGGAGCAAATATGAAAGAAAATGCATGTGTTTTCAGGGCCAGCAGGGCTATGCTGATCTCAAGCGCATGTTTGAGGAGGCCATCAAACTGGAGCCAAAGTGGGAGAAGCCGTATTTCCAGTACGCACGGTGAGTGTGCTGTGTACACTAGTATGCTTCACACAGGCTCCCTGTGGTAGCGTGCTTACACCGTCATAGTGGCAGGTGCAACCAGTTGACTATTGTTGTTGATTGTGCAAGCGGCCCAGCCTTTTGTTAATCCCTGTGTCTCCTACCACCTGCGAGGCTTGCCTTCCTGGTTTTGATTGTTAGGCTACCATTATGAAAAGGTGGGTAGGAGGGCATGTGCATGCTGCGACCGTGCTTGACATGAACTTATCACACAACTTTGGTGTTCGTGTCTTTCTATCCTTGCCCGTTCAGTCACCTCGACCACATGTACTGACTCTGCTGTAGAATGTGCATCGCTTGGCATGAACTCACTGCATGTCTTCCTGCCTTTGCCTGCTCAGCTACCTGGACCACCTGTACCAGGATGCCAAGCGCCGTCAGACCTCCAGGGGCTTGGACAGCGGCAGGGCCATAGCGGGCATGGGTTACGCAACTGCTACACAAAAGAAGAATGACAGGTGGGTGGGCATTCAGTGGGGCAATCAGCAATGGAAACGGTAAGTATGCGATGTGTGATATATATGCATTTACACCAGAAAAGCCGTCAGAGGACACGGCACGGGATGGGCATTGCCCTGGCCTACCCTGAGCAAGAAAGCACAACGAACGCAGCGAACTCGGCAGGCAAGGCAGGCCAACTCAAGGCAGAACAGGAAAGAGCCGCCTAAGTTTAGGTCAAAGGACTCTATGTGGGCCCGTGGAAGCACTGCAACATGGGCTGCAAAATGGGCCCATTGGACCGGAACAAGCTTTACCTTGAGTGTACACACTATGTGTTAGTGGGCCAGTTGATGCATTGCAACCTATCCTTGAAGGGCAACAAAGCGTATTTATGCGAAAATCTCTCTTGTATGTGTGTTGTGCCCTTTCGTAGGCTGGGTGGCCGCGCCAAGATCATCTTAGGTGAAGAGCGGCAGTACTACGAATACCTGCCTGACATCATCAGCAACTATGGAAGGTAAGCACCTGCCTGACAGACGCATGCAGCCCTGGCAGACATGCACTCGCATGCCTCCAGCAAACCCAAGCAGCCGTGACATGAGTGAATGCATGCCGCTGCCCACATGCAGATCCATGCAGCCCAAGTACACATGCATATACACGTTTCAACACACATGTCTCCATTCAGATGCACACCGCCTTGCCATGCATGCACACGTCATGATCATTCCTTGTAGCCTCGACAAGCGCGCATGCACTTGTTTCCATGCAGATACACGAAGCCATGATGTTCATGCATGCACATGTCTCCATGCAGATGCACACCGCCTTGCCATGCATGCACACGTCGTTATCTCTTCAAGTAGCCTTGCACTTGTTTCCATGCAGTTACATGAAGCCATGATGTGCTTGCATGCACATGTCTCCATGCAGATACATGCCCATATCTTCCATGCAGGTGCATTCAGGCTGGGTACCATCACGTGGTCCAGTGTCTGCCCCGCATGCTTACCCTCTACTGTGACTTTGGCACAGACCAGCTGCAGCGGGCGGGCAGGGCAACGCCCCAGAAGGAAAAGATTGCAGGCACTGCGGTGAGCGATGGGTGTTGCTCCTCTTGCAGCACAAACGCAAATGTCGCATTCATGACCCTTGCTGTGCCTTCTCATGGCGTTACAACGGCCTTTGGCTTGAATCCTCCGTGTGTCTGCCTGATCTTTGACTTGGTACTATGCCCATCACCCTGACATGCCCATTGAACCTGCAGAATGCCTGTTATAATGTTGTGTATTGAAAGCGGCAATCGCTTTGTGGCATTGAGCTGTGTTCTCCCTCTGTCCTTCAGGTTGTCAACTTGATGAAGGACTTTGCGCTCAACATCCCCCCGGTGGCCTGGCTGGTCACACTTTCCCAGATCATCTCACGCATTTGTCACAGGAACCCGGATGTGTGTGAGGTGCTGCAGGTGAGATCACATGTTCTCGCATGCTGAAATGATCGGTTTTGCATGGTCACTTTGATCACGTGGTTTAATTACCGATCAACATCACGATGAACCCTTGTTCACGTGCAGCCACATGCACCAGTGCACACATCTTCCATTAGCCATCGCACCAACTTCTGCCCCCTATCCATTGCCGCCACTACCCTGCTTCTGCCACTGCCTCACCAAATGCTGTCCCTGAAATCCTGCCCCTGACGTCCCGTCCTTGAAACTCTGCCCTAACATTCTATTACACAACTTTGAAGCTGCAGGTTGTTCATGTGTAGCATCAGGTGTCAGTGCACCAGTGCAGCATGTCATCAACGGCTGCCCCTGAAGCCCCTCACTTCATCCACCCCTGCCTCACGCAGGGTGTCCTTGGCCGGTGCCTAGACGCGTACCCGCACCAGACCCTGTGGGCCATTGCCTGTCTCCTGCGCTCCTCCTCCGCCTCGCGCCGCACCGTGGCAGCAGCCCTACTAGGCGCGGCGAGGCAGCAGGGGCCAGCGCAGCAGCAGCTGGTGGAAGGCTTCCGGGCCTTGGTCGAGGGACTGATTAAGCTGACCATGTGGCAGCCGCCCAGGGACAAGGTCACCAAGTAAGCGAGGGGCCAAGCCAAGCCAGACATTGTATATGTTGCCTACAATGATGTGTCACATGGTTCTGTCATAAGCCATGCATAAAGTCACAAGATGAGCAAATTGACGTAACGCTTGTTCAAAACGACTGTTCTGGAACCCCAAGAATGATCTGGCAACGTGTACAGTCAATGTGCTTACACGAACCGCATGGCCCATGTGAATGATTAAGCCCATGCGTGACATGCCCATGTGCTGCCATGCAGGACGTTATCAGCACGTGCTGAATTCAGCAGCTTCCTCGGCATCCTCCCTAACTGCAAAGTGAGCGGTGTGGCGCTGTGCACTGCCAATAAGACAAGCCTGAAATGGTTGCCAGGGCCGTTTTGCACAGCCTGGAATGGGCAGGCAAGGATATTATCATCATCATCATCATCATCATCATCATCATCATCATCATCATCATCATCATCATCATCATTACATAGCTTCATTACATAGCTTCTCATGGTTCAACCCACGGTACCGCAGGACCAACCAGCTAGGCGCTCAGCAGCAGCCAACATCTCCATCCTAAGCAAAGCATGGGCATGGTGCCCCCAAAAAACATGCACATGCAAGGATATGCCGACACCCAAATGCAAGACCGTGTGTGGCCGATGCGATACACAGCAGACAAGTGCAAGTGCATACCATAAGTCCTGTTGATAATGCATCCATCGTAGCAAGCCTGGGGTAGGAACGGACACGCAACAACATGCTGACCTCCAATGTAAAGACCTGAAGTTCTGTTGTTGCTGGTACTGTCAGTGGTTTGCGCATAAGGGTTGCCTCCTGCACTCAGTGACAACATGCACAGTACAACGCGCCTGTTTGTTGAGGTTGGGAGGTATTGACCTGCTGGATATCCTCGCACGTGAACTGTGTTCATATCTACTGTTAGTTTCTACTATCTCATGGCACAACCTTATTCATGTACTGTGTGTGTGCATGTGCCTCTTCAGGTTATGGTGCCGGTGCAAGAGGCCTTTGCCGTGACTCTGCCCCCCGTGCCGGTCGCCGCCACACCGGCGGGCGCCAAGCCAGCCCCCACTACAGCGGACAACATCGTCACCATCACAGGCATGCAGGACGAAATCACGGTGAGACTGCCATCAACAGGATGGGAAACAGTGGCTCAGTATCAATAGGGTGTCTCGCCTCAGTGTGGTTTGGCGGACCACTGCTGTTGGTAATCTGCGTGCGTGAATGAGGATATAAAGCTCGGCTGCTGTGTAGTCGTTCACACGGCCGCCTACCTTTGTGACCTTATCCTTATGCTGCGACTGATATGATCAACCAACTGGTCATGTTTCAGAACGGAACAGCTAGGTGAAGAAGATCAAGTGTTCTTGTTGTAGCCAGTAGTTCGTACGCAGTGATGACTGATGAGCTGTTCCAAGTGTTATGAGTGCCTATGAGTGCATTCCAGGTCTGACGTGCCTGCGTATTCTGCACTAAAGGCTGGGAGTAGAATGGAAAGCTGGGAGATTAGACATGGATTTTGAGCGTACCACTGCTTTGTTCCCCAGGTGATGACCAGCCTCCAGCGGCCCAAGAAGATTGTCCTGGTAGGGTCGGATGGCCGTGAGTACCCCTTCCTAGCCAAGCCCAAGGACGACCTGAGGAAGGACTACAGGCAAGGATGGATGTTGTGTGCTGGTGTGCCTGTGGAGTTGAGCAACAAGCGAAATGTGGAGGTCGTCTTTTCCTTGTGGGGTTGTACATTCACATCACAGTATGAGTATGTTTAAATTAGGAAGGCCGTCACAGAACATGGATTGGTATGGGCCTGCCCTGACCTACTTTGGGGTCATGGGGTGATGCAATAAGGTTTGGCCCGTGCACATTGAAGTGTAGTGCCGTGGTATCGGTCGTCGTATGCTGTGGTATCACTACTGCTGAGCATTGACGCAGGCTTGACAAGCACCCATGTGGTTGCTGTACCGCCGTACTCTTACAGCTGAAGGACTTTGTCAGCCTGGCCGGTCAGTTGCAGCTCTCCAGGATCAAGTCAGGCTTTTGCAGAAAGCTATGTATGTGTGTGTGTGTGTGTGTGATTCTCAAGGCTTTTGGGAGTCGAGGCTTTTTGGGGTCAAGACAGGCCTCTGTACACACACAATGATACGTCTGCATCTTTCACACGTTGTTATCACAGAAGCACATCCGTGTTCACGCACACACGGCGTGTGTGTGCTCGCAGGTTGATGGACTTTGTGAGCCTGGCCAACCGGTTGTTTGCTGCCAACAGTGCTAGCAGACGGAGGGGGCTGAGGCTGCGCACGTACGCTGTGATAGTCCTCGCAGAAGACACAGGAATTCTGCAAGTGAGAATCATGCATGCGCGATGACATTTCATTACATGGATGACATAACCACATGTGGTAGGCAATCGTCCTAGCAAAAGACACTGGAATACTGCAGGTAACGCTCTTTCATCACCATTCATTTGATTTGATTACACAGAAGTAAGCAAGAGGGTCACATTAGCAAGCCATGGGTTGGATTAACCCATACCACCATTCTCAACATAAACCGATGCGCTTGTGGCGCTGTGACTGAACCAAAACCTATCTGGAAAGTACAGCTTTAAAGCATGATAACATGCTCTCAACAGCCAACGTAGTTCAGCACCCGATCTCGCCCTGGCCAGGCATGCTTGCACCTTGTCTAGACCTTGGCTAGTATCTTTTCTGTTTTTTATCTGTTTGTTACAGACTGTCAGTTCTCTACCACAGTTGCCTCCGGCCTCCGGACATCTCAAACTGCACATACGGGATGCAAATGCCTTCAATTCATGAGTATGTACACACTGCTCATCTCTCGCAGTGGCTGAACCACCTGACCACGTTCAAGGGCGCGTGTGAGGAGATTTACGTCAGCGAAGGGGTGGTCAAGCGCAAGTGAGTGTGTGGAAACTCCCAGAGGTTGGAAGTCTACATAAATGGGCATTTAAATGCCCGCTGGTTGCAAGACACTGGCTGCATGATTCGAAAGGTGTACACAATAACCAGGATAAGACTACGCTGGAAGCATTACCTCAAGGAAAAACACAACGTACAGTTTGTCACATGCATGTGCGTGCAATCTGCAAACAGGACTTGCGAAAACCTACACCAATATTGGAGCTGTGCTGCTTCCAGACGTCAAGTGCCTAGTGTCCAACTACAAACACCCGTTGGACATGAAAAAGCCGTCATGGATCAGGGCGGTAGCGTCACATGCCTCCGTTTCTGCACGTTTCTTTCCTGCAGTGAGTACGCGCCCATGGTGCGTAAGATCTGGGAGGGGTGGAGCGACCCCAGCCGGGCCAAGCTAATGGACAAGGTGCGGCACAACATGTAACATTACGAGGTTTAGACTGATACCAAATACACATCAGAAAACGAATACATACAACGGATCAGGCCAGAGTTCTGGCAATCATCACGGCCTGGTCTCTCCGGTTCTCAGGCCATTAACTTCAGTACCAGGAATGTGCAGACCCCTACCACTGCCCCGCTACCAGTGCACGCTGCCGTTCCGGACGCTCAGTCCCCTG
>QAXH01000335.1:0-21429 GCA_004335635.1 Chloromonas sp. AAM2 | reverse complement strand
GGCCGTCGGGGTTCATGTGGTAACCGCAGGCATGCAGCGCAGCCCGGTCCACCTTGCTTTTGGGCAACGGCTTGCCCATGGCTGTGGCGACGTCGAGCTGAACCCTGGACCACCCACCAGCTCTGAGCTGAACCCTGGACCACCCACCAGCCCTGAGCTGAACCCTGGACCACCCACCGGCACTGAAGGTGAGGGCGTAAACGTGACAGTGGCCCATCAGAATCTGATGTGCACCAGGTTGTGCCACAAGATGGCAGCACCAGCAGTAGCAGGTGGCAGCAGCCAACTAATGACAGCATGCCAACACGCCCACCTGCATGTACGCATTTGCTGTTCATTTGCTGGCTGCATGCACTGTGCCAGCTGTTGTTGTAGGGTGCTGCAGCTGTTCTGTAGCATTATTCCCACGAGAAGGTGCAAAGTGTAGTGCACACACAATCCCCAATGAATATGTACGTCCAACATGAGCCCATATTGGCACCGCTGCAAGCGCCTTGTGCACAGTGTGTGCTGCACACATCTGTATTCCACTCCTCACAGGAGGCGAAGCATGTCGGAAAGAGCCTGGAGACTTGTGGAAGGATGTTGGAAAGAGCCTGGAGACGTTTGTAACGACAAAACAAAAACAGTCTCAGCAAGACGAAATGCAAGAGGAGCTTGGTCATCTTCTCGCCTTCATAGAAGACAGGCCTGATGGATTTTTCGATAACCTGGATATGAGCAAGGGACCTGGTCGTACGTGGGGCTGGGTGGCTGGAAAGAGAAAGCGAATTGAAGGTGAGTTGCTGGAAATACTGATGGAAAGCCAGCTAGCAAACCACCAGTTGTTATACACCAGCTGCAGATGTAACCCCAGCAGGTAACCCTACATGCAAACAAGAGTTGCAGATGCAGCTGACAAGTGCTGCAGTCGTAAACGCATGATTGTGCATGCATGTGGGGCTTTCATTAATTGCATGCTGCACCTCATGCTAAACCTCATGCTGCACACTGCTTTCATGCATGTCCCACCACGCCAAGGCCACCTTTCTTACGTGCCGTTTGTGAATGATGACCAGCACTGCATGTCGCCTCCTGGACCCTGTGTGTGCACCCCACAAGTGCCCACTCATGAACTTGTCCCAGTCCTGCATTTACTGCATGCTGATTCCATGCAATGCTCACAGTGGGTGTGCATGTACAGCAGCAGTATGCTCAAGGCTTTCTGTTGTCTGCAACCTTGTGCTTGCAGAAGCGACTGTGGAAGCCGCTGCAGCCGCCGCAAGAGCCGCACCAGCAGCAGCCAATTCAGCAGGTGAGCGTGTTGGGTAGAAACAGCACAGCATGCTGCAGCATGCATTGTGGATTGTGAAAGATTACATGTTTGAGGGCCCCCAGCCCGAAAGGGCCAGCAGGACACCTCTGTACAGCCAGAGGTGTTGAAGTATTGGCAGCAACAGCCCGCCCCATTCAGCCGCGGGGACTGCGAGCCAGCCTCACCTGCCTAAGCGAGCCGGACTTACTGCAGCGCCTACCACAACGCATCAAACGGCTGGTCACCTACGGCAGCTCCCTCAGCAATGCCCAACTCATCGACTGGTGGCCCACCTTGAAGTCCACAGCCCGAGCCAAGCTGCGTACCCTGGAGTTGCAGTATGCGGACATGCAGCGCAGCCGCCGTCAGGATGTCGACCCTCCATGGCCCAGGGGGACACAGTGCTTTTGCTTGTTGTATTTGACTGTGGAATCCAGTGCTTTCAGACTGCTAATCAGGTTCGCGTGTGGCTGCGCTTTGTTTGCGCGTTTGTCTGCTACGTAGATGTCTGAGCAGTAACCCACTTCAATCAGGGTGACAGGTTGGCCCCGGGGCAGATTTCCTCCTGTCCGGTGTAGGTTGTCCACAGTCATCACCTCTGCCAAGGTGCTTCTCTGAAGAGCTGAAGGCTCCACCTGTCTGTGCTTGCTTGCAGACGCTGCATGCGTGGTGTGGCTGCACCGGGGCTACTGCAAAAGAGCTCATGCTGAGCAGGTGGTGAATGGCGAGCTCCATGTAGTCGACATGGCAAAGCGTATGGGCTTGTTCGCTGACAGCCTGACGGTTGGGTCCTTGGGAAGGATTGTCAGAGGGGTAAATGGGCGCAGTATAAACTTCGCAAAACTACTAGAGCAGCTGCGCGCGGAAGAGGGGCAACCACAGCTTGGTAACGGTCATCTGGCGCCTGTGCCTATTACCGGCATTTCGAATACTTTGACAAGTAAGTGTTAATCTGCTTGCATGTCATTCCTGCTCAGCCTGACGGGGCAATCCTATGGGATGGCAAGGTCAGCTGTGCAGCTTAAGGCAGAGGTGTTGCACAGTTGTGGTCAACTGTTGTGCTGTCCATCGGTGTGTTTTTCACAGGGCTTGGTGGCGATCCATTCATAGAGGTTGAACCGCCAGCCACACAAAGGGAAGGAACTAGAAAGGTCGTTTGTGCATTAACTTTGCTATCACATGTTTCCCAACAGAGTGCACTGTCCACGCACATGCGCAGAGATGCCGTTGCATGATTGGCTTTGCCAGTCGCTGGGCGCCCTTCCACGGCGCATAACGCCTCGCATCTCTAAGTCCAAGACTGAGGGAACCAAGTCGAAGACCTTCTCAGGATTAGTCGCATGGGATGAGTTTGCTGCAGGCGTGACGGCCATGTTGAATGAGCTGAAATCGCATCCGGGGCTGTCAACCAACACCTACCACCCTTGGTACGCATTCACTGAGGGACACTGTTTGCTAAACTTCACACACTGATAACTCCTGTCTTGTTTTGCCATTATGAGTGCACTAGGACTGCCGCTGGCATGCTTAGCTGGTAGGGATGCACTGCCACCTACACGCAGGTGTGGCCGTCCGAAAGATTGACAGCTGCCGATGAAGCCGAAGTGCGTGGCCGGCTCATCCACTGCATTCTGACGCACATCAAACGACGTAGCAGCTCTGCTCAAATATGGTAAGCACCACATGCAATGCAATGAGCAAGTGAACTGTATGCATCTGGCGCGGCCAGCGCCCGGGGTCATCGCTTGTGTGATCGCAGTTGTGCTGGTGGGGCTTTTGGTGCTCTTAGTTTTGCCACCTGCTATAGATGTGATTCGGTAAATGTTTTCCGGGCTATGGGTAGCTTGGTTTCAACTTGATGCTGGGATTTAGGTGTATCAGCATCTGGGGTCTGTATCTGCCCTCCTTGGGCCTGGTCGTAATTGGCTTTACCAAGCTTACCTTCCCGAGGCGTTTGCAATTGTTGTATGTGTCTCCGCTCTTGTATTGGTCCTGGAGGTGCATCGCTACTTTGTGTGTTTGATTCATCGCAGTGGTGTTCTGCTGGTCTCGTTGGGTTGAGGACTCATATAGCTTCATGATTGAGGAATCGTCAGCTAGTATCAGCTTCGGAATGTTGAGTCGGGTAGCATATAGTAAGCAGGCGCAAGCTGTATGTAAGCCTCAATAGGTGCCATGGCACGGGCCAGTCTTCTTCACACAGCCTCGTCTACAGTCAGAGTCGGGTACAAGAGTCTGATAAAGTAACCATGGTGTTGCGTGCTGCTGCTGTTGCAGGTGTAGAGTATCAGGGTGGAGGAAGCAATCGGTCGTTGTCATCCACAGACACGATCCTCCGTTGGGCCGAAACCACCAACGTCCAGGGCTCATCCTGGCCGTTGGAGAGGTGAAAGGCACATGGCAGATGAACCTACCACACGGCACCAAGCTGGAGGATGCGCTTCGTGATTCGGAATTGCGCAAAGAGTTCTTGCTAGGTCTTCAGCAGGCAAGTGCATAATGGACAAGGCAATATGTGCTGCCTGGCTAGCGCTGGAGCTGCCTGGCTAGACACACACCGGTGATTTTGGTTATGCGTAAATCGTACTTGGCATAATGAAAATCGCTTTTTGAAGCGTATTTGGCGTAGTGAAAATAGACTTTGCGTACTCTGCGGTTTTTCGGTTTCTAGTGGGCCCATGCGAAATAGCATTGGCAGTGGCTGTAGAATGTGTTCTAGCCGCTATATCAGATCAGGGGGAATCCATAATCGGGTCTTTACAAGCTAAGAGAGCACAAACAGGCCCTAGTCAGCACGGGAGAGCCATAGAAACAGCCAGAAACCGCTTGGACGTTTTTGGCGTATCAGAAATGAGATGCTGAAGTAGGCAAGTTGCAACAGGCGTACTGGGACTGAAAATCTGGGACATGAAATCAAAAACACCGACACACACCCCACACTGCACTGAGCCTTATGGCGTTTCATGAGATCAGGCAGAACTCAAGTGCGACACAGCACAGGCCCCATAGCTCAAGCTCAAGGGAGCGTACAAGCTTCAGTCAGGGATGTCAATGTGGTTGCTTCTTTACCTTGCACACCTTTGGCGACGCAGTGACGGATCAGGCCCCGTTGCTCATGTTCACCAACGATCAGGTTGTCTACTTTCTAACGCGCACCCCGAACGGCAAAGCGCTGAAGGTCTCGCCCCCAGTCTACTGGGATGGGTCAGGGGTAAGAGTGCCAGGAGTAAGGCCTAGTTGGGGCATGCCTACATTCATCTGCTACAGACATTCAGCCAGCTCCTTACGTCTGCAGTGCGTGGGGAGGTTATCACAAGGTACTGGAATGGCTGCTGATCAAGCACGGGGCCAAGCTGGCCGCTGTGTGCAATGCGTTGTTCTCAATCTGAGCACATGTTAAGAACAACGATAGTTGAGAACAAGGATGTGGCAGAGTTATAATTGCGAAGGCGCCTAATGTCCATGCCTTGACTTGACTTGCAGGATATCAAGCCCTTGGCAGCGTTTCTATTTTTTGCGAAGCATGCAAGCACGTTGTGGCCCAAGCTTGAGCGCTTCCATTTACCGTCCAGCGGCGTGGAGAAGACACCTAGTAAAGGCTACCGAATCGAGGGCGACGAGCCTGCCGCCCATATGAACGCCATGTGGCCCAAAGGCAGCCTATTAGATTCTACCCGCAGCATGACACGCACTGCCAGCAAGAATGGGCAGAGTTCTGTAGAAGCGGCAGAGCCGCATGAACCACCAGAAAGCCCAATGAGCATCAGTCACCCAGCCCCAGTCAGCGATGATGGCGATGCCAGCTCAATGAGCAGCAGCAGTGTGCCCATTGAGTCGCTGGATGCTGTGGCGGAACCACAGGGGTGGCTGGATGCCGTGGCCCAGGGGGCCGTGCATGCACTGGAGCAGCTGCCGTACTTGTCAATGGACGAGATGGGCGCAAACCCTGACAATACCCTCCCCACCACGTCATCACACAAGCGCTTCCTTCCGGTGGGTAACTACTTGAGTTTGCTTTGGTTGCTGTCTGGACTGCTTCAATAAGGGCAGCAGGGGTGCAAGCAGTAGGGTGGGTGCAGTGGTGCTTCAGGACTGCCTGATACGGCAGGTCTGTGCCTGCCGGGCAGAACTGTGTCTGCTGCAGGCACAGCTTGCATACATGAGGCACGATTGGAGCGCCCGCAAGCTTGCCTTCAGGACCACTGTACACGGGCCAGGCGGGGCGCTGAACACCCGTCCATCCATCCATCCATGATCATGCTGCATAAGGCTCGCTGGTAGCTGCTAATGGGACATGCATTAGCAGTTATCAGCAGTTGATTAGCAGCTATAAGCAGTTAATTAGCGGCGATTAGCAGTTGATTAGTTCGTTGATAAACGCAATAGCTGCCAACTGCTAATGACCTGCGCGCCTTAATTTCAAGATTCATGCACTGCATGTTGCCCAACGACTCTTTCTTTCTTTCTTTCTGCCCAACGACTGTGGATTGGACGCATGCTCCTGGACAACCACGGGAACCCTGTTGCCGTGCGTGCAGGCGGAATTCAATGGCAAGGATGCCATTGTCAAATGGTACAATGCAAGGCATCCACCAGCTGTGAAGTCCTTCATTAAGGAGGTGTCCGCATACCTCAGACTCAAGGGCCTATGGGGCACCAGCATCCCCACTCTACTCAATGTGTGCCGGCATGACCTGAACGGTGCACTGGTGCTGATCCTGGAGCGAGCAACACCGCTCGTGAAAGTGACATTGACAAATGAAATCCGGCGGGACGTGTCAGTGACATTGACAGATGAAATCCGGCGGGCCGCACAGGATGCTCTCAGCCGCCTGCACGCGGTCGGCGCACTCCATGGGGATGTACGGCGGGAAAACCTGCTGCTGTATGGGGAGCAGGTGTGGCTGACGGACCTGGAACAATGCAGCTTTCACGCTTCAGACGCGGCTCGGCAGGAGGAGGTGCAGGAGCTAGAAGTGTGCCTTGACGGGTAATGAAGGTCGGATATTACTCACCTGGGCTTCTTGGACACAATGTACAATCTCAGAGAGCATGGTCACTTCACAGTGCCATCCCGTATTACTGACTTCAGTTAAGAGCGGTGACTGTTGACAAACTAGGGCGATACACAATGCATGTCGCGGTGGCTTCACTGCAGCTACCTGTGGCTCACATCAGTCACTTGGCATACGTGCCATTACCCCCCACACCCCCCCTCCAGTGTGTTCAGCAGGGTATGACTACGCCAAACCTCACATGCACTCAACATGCCAAAACATGACGCTTGCTGGCATTTTGGTGTACGTTCAGCTGGTCCACCGGCAGAGAGTTCTATACGGCTCAACTAGCAAAGCACCAATAGCAAAAGACATGTTGGTGTGTCATCAAGATGTTTATGATCCCTTGTACAGACTGTCAATCACAGCAGGGCAACAGCACAAGACGAGGCACGAGCAATCACGGCCATGGTAACATATGCCTTGTGATCGCCGCTGGCCTGTATTGTTACCAGCTTGCAGGCTCGCCTGTGTATGCCTGCCCGTGTCAATAACCCCTTTGTGTGTGAGTGCCGACGATTCCCAAAGTCATGCTCTGCTCTGAACATAAAGCCATGAATCCGCCTTATGCCCTGCGCATGTTCTCGACATTTTGGTCTACCATCTATCTTTGGGCGGACCTTGCAGAGGCGCTTGCTGCTAATATGTGACAGCCCTGCGGCTGGTGGCCGGTTTTGCTCGGACCGTTTACATGTGCGCCAATACCTGGCATTTCCTGGCTTGCCATGCATTTTTCTGCTGGTTTTGCTGTTCATTGGCACTTCATCACTGCGGATCCCCAAACCCATCTTGTTGGTATAGCTGTGCCTTGATACAGGGATCTGCTTTGTGAAGATTCCTTTGAAGAACGGTGTTCTTTTGCAGAGGAAGGCCTATTGAACCACTGCACTCGCTCACACAACCATTGCACTGACAAAAAGAGTCAAGGCACTGCTTTGAATCCAGTAAGCCGCAACAGTGACCGACCTGAACGTTTATGGTTCTTGTTAAAGGCTGTGGCCTTCGTGCGTTTTGCTACCCAAACGTTGCTACCTGAAACGGACATCAAACCCCTTAACTCAACTTGTGATTCCCCTCTGAGAGGTGTCCTTTGGACAACACGCGCTCAATGATCTGGGTTATTTCTTGGACATACAAACGTTTATGGCTCGTGTTCCGACCCAAAGATAGTATCATCTGTTCAGTGATTGATGCGACAGAATTGGAATATTGTGGAGTGTTGGGGACTGTAGGTTACTCTGATCGGCCATTGGTTGGCCCTTTGCCAACCAGGTGTGCCTAACCATGCCAAGCGGAACTGGTTGTAAGCCTTTTGGATGCTAGAACCAGTAGAAACTGGTGCATTTGGCTGCTGCTGATGTGTCTGAACAGTATGACATCAATACAGTAACTGTGATAATTGAGCGGCACTGTTACTTGATGCGTTCATGGAGGCGATTGAATTGGAGGCTAGGTCCGCTTTCTCATAACGCGGCCAAGTGACATTCTACCTGTATTTTGCCGCCTTGGTTACGTAAGACAATGTTGATGATGCCCGTGAGTAGAGTGTCTAAATGCAGTCTGCTAGTGTGAACTTTGCTAGTCTGGCTTGGTGATCTGGATGTCGAACAGCTATGTAGGCTGAATGCAAACTGTAACAGCAAGATGTATGTGTATCTGTCTTACATCAGGAAGGCCAGCGAGATGTAAGAAGTGCCTTGACCATGGGAACGAAAGCACGGACAGACTGGCACCTTGGCGTTCAGGATATACACTGGCACTGGCACTGGCAGGCATAGTAAGGTAGGAACGCACTGAGTGTCTGGAGCAGTGCAGTGCCTGCGACAGTGAAGAACAACGGATACCAAGCAAAGTGAAGTTGAAGGTGCGAACCATCAATGTACGGCAACCACGAGTGAGTCTGACCTGCGATCACATGGGATGCAAGCAGGATGCGTGTTGGTTGCCCAGAGCAGCTACCTGGCGGTGCCAGCTATATGGCATGGTACTGACTGACGACAGCTATCGGAATAGTATCTAGTGTGACAGCCAAGGTTCGACACAGGCCTTACAGGATTCTTCACAGGGTGGCAGATCCGGGCTGCATGTGGCGCAGGGTCCCTGCATCCACCCTTAGTAGCATACAGGGCACCCTGCACCACAGCAGAAGGTGCAGGGTCCTGCTATGGCACAGCCCCTTCACAACCTGCAAGGCGTGCTTTCAAAAGCCTAACGGCAGATCCGATCTGCATGTGGGGCAGGGTCCCTGCATTCACCCTTGGTAGTAAGCAGGGACCCTGCACCAGAGCAAAAAGCAGCCCCTGCTATGGGACATGCCCTGTCACAGCCTTCTAGGCGTGCATCAAGGCACCTAACTTCACCGAACAGCAGATCTGAGCTGCAGGTGGCGGGCGTGGGGGACAGGGCCCTTTACATGCTTAGAGTGGATGCAGGTTTCACTTTATGGGTAGGCCGCCATTGATGCACTGTGCAAGGACTTGCATAACCACCCGTGGGCCCAGCGGCTAGCAATTCATGCTAGCAGAAAGATTACAAATGTGCACGGCATTCATAATGCCCACGGGGATCGCGGCGACTGGAGGGAATGCCATCTGGCAACGGTTACTGAAATTACCACACGCATGGGAATTCAAACGACCACACATGACACCCAGTGCTTTGCATGGTGTCTGCACACGTCACCACAGCGCGCACAGTGCCATTATACACCGCGTTCTATCACAGCACTTGCGCACTTTTCTCACCGTCCACAGGGCACAGGACAAACACCCACACGACAATGCATGGTAATTAGTCTGATAGCTGCTCTTGGGACTTTCTGGAACTTTCCTAAAACTTTCCTTTCCACCGCCACCCCAGGTTATCTTGCGCAAGATAACCTTTCTGGAACTTTCCTAAAACTTTCCTTTCCACCGCCACCCCAGGTTATCCCCTGTCCTAACCCTGCCGCCACCCCTGTCCTGTGCCACACCTAATGCCTACTCTGCTTGGCAGCGAGTTTAGTCGAGTATGCATTGGGACAAGGCTTTGATTGATGGGCTTGGCGCATGATCCAACTGCCATGGACATTCACACCCCTGAAGGATCCTATGACCAACAGCATTTACACTTTGTGAATCCGTAACGGTGCAGCGCTTCAGGCTCCTGGCGCTTGTCAGGTTGTGCGATTGATTGAATCGCTGAGGGGATCAACTTGCTGTCTGTGCCCATCAATTCCTGAGAACCATGGCTGCACTAACACCCAGGCGTTGTGCCGACGGACTGAGGTCAAGGCGACAGCAGACAGAGACACTAAGGAAACCATGTCACGTTATGCGGGCCCAATCAGGTGCGGTGAATGCCATTGCCCACCAGCGCGCGCATATCACGCCCGTCGTGGATCCACGAAAAATCGTTACCTTGCCGGCACACTGCAGGCCGGGCAGAGCCGTTCAACGAGAGTGCCGCACAGGTCAGGCGGTTAATTAATCGTGATCGCAAGGAGTTCATGGGCAATGAAGACGACATTCTTGACAAGTACAACAAGGAGTTTGACACCGACAGCCCTCTCCCTGCAGCTGCACCTCCTCAACCAGCCAGCAAACCACAAGTACCAGCAGGTGAGTAGACACAGAGGTTTTCTCAGCTCAACAGCTGGCATCTTGGGCCGCCCGGAGCCTGCATCATGGGCAAGACCCATCGTGCCACGTCAGGACAAGTGCATGTTTCAGTAATTGAGCAACCACCCTACTTGTCCGCTCAAGAAGCTTCAGTGTGCATTTCTAGGCCTATGTAAGTTCCTCAGCTGGTGTGCATTTATCATCTCAGTTGGAGGACAGTGACAATGAAGCATTGGCTGCATAGCAGCCAGTCAGCGGCATTTCTCTGATTTTTACGATGCTGACCATGTGCGTGCAGAGCCCAAACCAGCACCAGCAGCCGCTCCGCAACCCAAGCCAGCCAGCCCAAGCAATCCGTTTGCGAGTAGCAGCACCAGCAGCAACCCATTCGGCTCAGCTCCACCCCCAGCACAGCCATTCAGGTCTCTCAACTCAGCCATGGAGCCAGTAGGTTTGAGGCCTGACATGGGCCCAGATCCAGTCATTAAGGAGAAGGGCTTCAACTTGTTTGAAAGCATTACACTCACACAAGTGGTGAGTTTGTGGCACGTGCACTTGCAGCACAGGAGTAAGATGTGAACGGAAGAGTGGTTTAGCCAGCAGCAGGACTTCCTAGGGCACAGTTCTGCCTGCTTACCTCAATTAGCGAACGCCAAGCAATTCAAGAAAACTTAATGCACTGCTGTCATCTGGCCTCCCCATGCATGCCCAATGTGAACACAAAGAACGCTAAGCATGCAGAAAGCAGCTTGCTGGCAATACAGGCCTTGCTAACCCATTTCACTGCGTGCGCATTTGCTTCCTGCCTGCTATGCAGGTGCTTGTTTGCAGTTTCTCGCTGATCATCGCACTCATGATCGCAACGTGCTACTTCGTGTATTCCGTTGGAGGCATCAGATTGAACGGTGTCTGAGGATTGGATCGCGGTATGCTTGCACAATCTGTGCCTTGTGCCTGGGCAATTGATTGGTCTCGCCTTGCGCCATGTGCGATTCGCATCACTTATAAGAATGCCTAATGAGCATTTGCAGTATGGCTATGCTCTAGACTGACATTGCAAGAGACATGTTGAGGAGTGAGCTTGACCACATGATCTGTACTGTAAACAGCCGTTCTCAGAAGGGTGGTCAATTGTTAGGGTGGTCAACTGATATACTCTGATTATATCCCGGTTATATCCTTAACATTCCTGACCGTGTACAATAGAATTCTAACACGTGAGCTGGCTTGTTATGTTGTTTGGTACGAGGTAGCGTTCTTCCAAAAGGCGCAATGTTATGCGGTGTCTAAGAAGCTGTGTTTACTAGTGCCTGGTACACCCCGATTACCCTGCTTTGACGCTTGTCACAGGCACTTCCTTCAGAGCCGGGAGGAATGTCAATGCTCTCCTCCTGGTCCAATCGACAGCAGCAGGCAAACTTAGATTGATAGACAAGTCGGACAGTTGGGCCCACGTGCCCCGCACATGCAAGGCAAGCGCATGTCCTCCGGCAGCACGCCTGTGATCCGCGGCGATTTGCAAAATGGCGATGCGCAAGGCTGTCAGCCTGTTTGCGCAGCGCTGCGGGCTGCTGGCAGCTGAGGCTGCCAGCCCTGCGGTATCTGGCTTGGGAGCCGAGGCGTTGCCAGCATGGTTAGTGCCTGAGCTCTTGACGATCGGCTCAGCATGCCCAAACGTGACTGCACTGACACACGCGCCAGCTGTTGTGCTCGCAGTGGTGGAATCGCGATGGAACAGGTCCGCTACGCCTCCAATCAAGCAGGTGGGAGGGGATCGATACGCTGCAGGGCTGCAGATTCGCGCCAATGCAAAGAATAACAAAATCTTTAAATGATTGGTACACCTGCTGCTGTTTGGCCACACAGTCAAGGCGCGCATCCGTGCTATCAAGAACATCGGCAAGATCACGAAAGCCATGAAGATGGTTGCTGCATCCAAGATGAGGAATGCACAGATTGCAGTTGAGGTCTCACGCGGTATTGGAGATCCCTTCCTCCGCCTCTTCGGTGACCATCCAGGTGCGTTGCATGGGGTTCCGAGGCGTGCATGTCCGCATGTCGGTGACCTGCAGCTGGAAGTTGCATTGATTGCTGCATTCATCATCTACAACGTGCCTTTGTATGCTTCTCTTATACCATTGCAGGTATCACTGTCCCAAAGTCAGTGACTGTGGCCATCACGTCTGATCGTGGTCTCTGCGGTGGCCTGAACTCCAACATCTCAAAGTACACCAGGGCACTCCTCAACTTGTACCAATCAGCTGGTGGTGGGTTTCATTGGCATGCAGCAAGGTGCTTGGCAGCTTGGGCCGTGGCTCACACAGGTCAGCTGACACCTGGAGGCCTCTGTGTTGCATGCAGGCGAGGGCACAGCTGCTGGCGAACAGGTGTTGGCATCAGTGGGAGACAAGGGCAGGGCACAGCTGGTTCGCACGCATGACCACATCTACGCTCTGAGCATTGCAGATGCCTACAAGACCCGGGTGACTTTTGCACAGGTGTGTTTCTGCATGGGTCAAGGAAGAGATGCATGCAGTTGATTCCGTACTGTGTCTTGGTGCGAGGCCATGCGCCTCATGCAAGTCAAACACAGGCTCTCACATACGATCTAAATGTGGAGCCAAGACCTGTTGTGGAGCTCTGGCACATGCAAAACAGGGTTTTTTTAACGAGCACAGTGCCTAGCGGCGTTTGTTGTTGACTGTCAAGCCCCGTATGCATTTACTTCCCTTATGCAGGCTTCTTTAATGGCTGAAGAGTTGTTGAAGACCAACCCTGATGTTGTCCGTGTCATTTTCAACAAGTTCAAGTCTGCCATCTCCTTCAAGCCCACCGTCGCAACCGTGCTCATGCCCGAGGTATGCCATTGGGGACATAAGATGATTATCAAGTGCCCCACATGAAATGGAACAGGCTAATCAAGCTGAACAGCAAGACAGCACACAGAATCTGAGCTGATGTACCCCATCTGCAGCCGTCTGGCCAGTCATTACCGTAACCACGGCATTGTCAGCATTTGATCAATTGGCTGCTGCATGCCACGCATGTATGCTAATGGATATGCAGCCGATGGACAGTCTAGACGTGGCTGCTAGGTCAAGAGATGATAATTTTTTTTGGCAACAGTCGTAGCCAGAGCACTCAATTGGAAGCACGAATGAGATTACCTCTTGGCATTTGCTTGACCTCGTCCCAACTTATTTGGCCCTTTTGCAGTACATGGACAAGCAGAACACGGACGCTACAGGGAACAGGTTGGACACGTACGAGATTGAGGCGGCGGCCGAGCGCAGCGACACGCTGCAGGACCTTGCTGAGTTCAACCTGGCTGCTGTGAGTGCATGGTCGGGATGCCGCATAGCTGAGTGTCTTCAAAAGTGGCACCAGCAATGGTTGTAGCAAGCTCACCATGTAGCATCGGGCCATGCGCACATTGACTGGTCAGGTTGTCTTCGTTCTGATGGTGTCTGTATCTGACATACTTCCTTGCATATCCGGCGTCCTTGCATGCAATCACGTGCATGGCAGGAACGTCCTGGGGCCGTGCATAGCAGGAACGTCAGGTTGCGGGTGTGGCCAGGACAACAGGGCCATACTCGTTCGTGACGTGCATGACATGTCTGATGGCTGCAGACCTTGTACAACGCCATGTTGGAGAACAACGTGAGTGAGCACGCATCGCGTATGTCAGCCATGGAGAACTCAACCAAGAGCGCCGGCGAGATGCTGAGCAAGCTCACGCTGTCATACAACAGGTAGGCGGGCAGGAGGTCATGAGTTTGCGTGCTGCCTGCACTTCTGGGGTGAAGGGCTGTGAGCTTGCACTGTCATGTTCAGTATTTCACGCCTACGCGTACACAGTCAGTTCAAAGTTTATCCTGTTGCATTCCTTGTTGCCTACGATGTACTTCATGTGCGTGGGAACTGGATCCAGTGCCTGAATTGCCAATTGCACTGTACCTGGGATTTATCATTGGGCGTGTACTGTGGCTAGGCCTGACGTACTCGTGTTGACCCTGCTCAAAAGGGTATGGCATGCGTATATAGAGTGATCTGGCAGCGAATGTAAGGCTGCGGACAACCGCCAATTCCCTGATGTGTTGCTTCCCATTGCGCAGGAAACGCCAGGCTAGCATTACCACGGAGCTTACTGAGATTATTGCTGGTGCATCTGCCCTTTCGGACGAGTAGGATGAAGAAGGTCTTGGTTTGAGCATTTTTGGCTGGTGGTTATCACACTGCCAAGCCGCAGCACCTGTGCACCTAGACTGAGGTTTCTCTCGTAGGGAGACAATGATATTGTGTAATCACAAGCGATCATATGCCTGTTACACAACGAGGTTGAGCTTGTAACATCAGCTTATTTCAAATCTGTAACAGGACCTCCACACACAGCAGGTCCGATACCGCCGAATAGTGTAAGGAAATGGCCGTTCACCACCGTGGCTGTGACCTTGCCTAGCAATGGCATGTCTGTGTAAGGGGACAGCTTGTGCTGGTGCTGGTTGCGCTCCACATTGGTCTCAGCGTTTGACTCAGGCTCGAAGACCTGCGTAATCGGCAAGCTCGTTGCTCTGGAGCGTCGCTGGCTCAAAAGTAATTGGATGAGTACAGTGCATGCTGAATAACCGAAACCTGGCTTGAGGCCATGCTTGACAATCCTACTGCAAAAACTGCTTAGCCTTCAAACAACAAGACGTCCAAAGGGACGTTCAGTGGTGTGCTGTGACGAATTGAGAAGCTGGATTCAGATGCCAGATATTCAACATGGCTTACCACAATGTCAGCGTCATATCCCACTGCCAGCTTGCCCTTGCGATGGGACATGCCCACCAGGCGGGCGGGTGCCTCACACAGCACAGCCACCAACCGCTGCACGCCTCCGCCATGGTGCTGTATCGCTGTCCATGTGGCTGGGAGCAGATATTGCAGGCCTACATTCGCATCCAGGTATTTGTTGATGAGCTCATAGAGCGTGACAGTACAATTACCATTCTGGGGTGAGCCAGCGACATCGTGGAGGACAAAACAACGAGCTCGTGGAAATGCAGTATATCCCTTGGCAGTGTACAACCGTGTGACCATGCCATGCCACAAACTTGTCAGGACAGCCTGGCAGGTGCAAGCTGTCCTTTCAACCAGACGTCCAGGCACAAAGCGACAGATACTGCGTGCTGAAGCTGCTGGCTGATCGGCTCACCTGATATGCCGCCCCATGCCTTGAGGAAGTCGCCTGTATCAATTTGTTTCAGGCCGGGTGGGGCAGGCGAGTGGTCCGATGACACAATGCTGATCGCCCCGGACACCACAGCCTTGCTCAGGGCCTCCATGTTCTGCGCATCCCGGATGGGGGGAGAGCACTTGAACCAGGTCTGCTTGTCCTGGATCAGCCCATCATGGAAGGTCAGGAAGTGGGCACAAGTCTCCACAGTGATGGGATGGCGGGCTTGGGCAGCCTGCAAAGCATCAGGCACCACTTGTTAGGCGCAAGGTACCGATCTCTGTACCTAGTAACCAGGTTCTACCCAGGTTTGCTCAAGCTATGCCACAGGCCTGGTTGGCTGGCTCAACGTCCTGTTTTGTTATCCTTATGTTGCCTCGTTGATCTTGTACCTGGATGATGGGAAGGCTGCCTGAATCCGCCAGGTGTGCGATATGAACAGAAAAGCCTGGAGCAGCAGGAGTGGTGTCGTTATCCAGCAATTCAATCACAAGGCGGATGGCAGCCTGCTCGAACTTTGCAGGCCGGGTGTTCATGTAGGTCTGGAAGACGGCTGGGTCGCCCTGCATACACATGATCACAGATGTCAAGTGTGGAACACACATGGAACAATGGCACCCTGCTTTTGGCTGGGCTGGCATGCAAATCCAGATACATTCACAGAAGGCAGAGCCGTACGTGCAGGCATGCACGCTCAAGCTCAGGAGCACTGCAGCACTGTTCAGAAATGCAGACACAAGTGAGGCCGGCCTAGATTGCATCAGGCATGGTTGTAAGCAGACAGTTTACACCACCAACACAGTTGCCTCCTCTGTCTTGCTGTTCATCACATGGAGTTCATTCCATGCTGTTCATCAGACTTTGGCTCACCTGTGGATCGGGCACATCTTCCATGACCTCTGCATGCACCATGAGCGGCACACCCGCCCGCTTGAGGAAGGGCAGGGCGGCAGCAATGTCAGGGCCTGTCACATGGTCAAAGTCATGGATGCCGCTGGGGCACATGAAGATCTTGAAGCCCACAGCACCCCCATCCGCCAGGGACTTGAGTGTCACGTGGTCTGCAGCGTTGCTGGGCACAAGGCCTGCCCAGAAGCCCATGTTCACATGAGACTTCTCCTGCAGTCGTGGCAGCACCACACGAAAGTCTGTCATGTGGCGAGTGGTGCACAAGTCAGGAACAGCATGTCAACACAGTCAGCAACACCCTTGCCTTGCCTTGAAAACCAACACATGTACTAAACCAAAACAGGTCCAGTTGAGTGCAACAAAGCGTCATCAAGATACTGACCAGGTTGCATAGCCCATGGTATACACGTGCCTGTCACATGCGTTAGCCTTACCCGTGCCAGTGCTTGCTTCTCTCTGAGTCGTTCCAGTGTGGTGGTCACAGGGAAACTGTTGAGAGGCATGTCAATCACTGTGGTCACACCCCCAAGGGCGGCTGCACGTGTGCCGGTGGGCATGCCTGCAAGGCAGTGAAACCAGGCACAACAAGCCCTGGGTAATGACTGCTGGCCTTGAGGCATGCTGCATGATTGGCGGAGACAACGAGTGTATACAATCTGATCTTCATCACATGCACACACATGTATTCAGTTCACAACTGCTGCTGCTGCTTCTGGCATCCACACATCTAGTTTGACACACATCGCATTCTGACACTGGTCAGCAATCAAGGTTCAACCTAAGAGTTGTCCTTTGGCATTCTTCACGCATTGGTTGACACTGCCGAACCAATGGTGCTCTGGGATGAGTCCATACATGCAAACATACATGCGGATGTGTCCATACATGCAAACATGCATGCGGATGCGCCTATACATGCAAACATACATGCGGATGTGTCCATATATGCGTGCAAGCAGCATGGCTGCATCTACCTTCCCAGTCCGTGCGGCCCGGCTCGTTCAGATGCACATGAACGTCAATCACTCCAGGCATGATTACGGAGTTCTTGAAGTTCAGAGTCCGAGGTCCAGACTGATGCACATCGTCAGAGATACTTTTGATCTTGCCATGGACAACATGGACTGCAAATCAGCGTGACAAAGCAATAAAGATGTCATCTTAGTATATGCAGCAGAGCAGGCCTTGCCAGAGCCTGACAAACTACAAGCGACAGCTTTCTACTTCTACAGCCAGGACAACATCTGCTGTTGACTGACACAGCATTTGGTGTACCCTGCAGGTCTGAGTGACCACCCTGATTTCACCACCTCCAGCCTTTCGCATCACACCGCATTGAGCAGCGGATATGCCTGGCTAAACTAACTCAACCTGTGCGAAGCAACTGGCTCTGGACTGCCTGTGATGCAACAACACGGATCAGCATGCATGCCCTCACGTGCAGCGGGCTTAACGCCATCTTCGAGCACCACGCGCTGGCTGATGAGCGTGAAGTCATCCCACTTCAGCAGGCCGCAGTTTGGGTGCTTCGTAGGCCAGAGGCGGGACATCCATGCTTGCAGGTTGAGGTTCAGCTGCGTGCCCTGAACCGTGTCGCTATACCGCGCATAGAGCACGGCCAGCGCGACTAGATTCACTGTTAATACGGAGAAAAGCGTAGAGCGGTTCATTCCCGACACCGTCAATCAGAACCGTGGTGGACGGGATTTGGTAATGATCAGGCTGTGCAAGCACGTGCAAGCACAACACGTGGTATAAACCTTCTGTTGGCTTTGAATTACAAACACGTGTGTCAACTTATTCTTGGTTCGCAAGTTTATATCTGACTACGGGCCTGACCTAGCCTGCTTGCCTAATGATAGGAGTCCCTCCCCAGGAGGCCACTGCGCGCCCTTGGAAGGTATGGCATCGTGAAGCAGGCAACTTCCACAGGTATTTCCTCCCAGGTGTTTGTGCCTGCACTGATCAGACCCTCATCGCCTTGTGGATCAATCAGCTGGCCAATGTTGCGAACCCACACAGTGTTGCCCACACCTCGTGAAATGTGCTGGCAAACCTATCAGGCAACCACTGCTGTCATTGCACGAGGAATTGCTGTCATTGCACGTGCTGGCAAACCTATCAGGCAACCACTGCTGTGAGATAGATTTGGGAGTCTGATGGTACAAGCCATCGGGATTGTTTTGCGGGGAAAAAAAGTTTGCCACTTCTGGGACAGTTTGTGTGAATAGGTCTGTATTAGTCTGGTGGTGGGCGCGGTCTGGTGGTGGGCATAGCTATGTGTACTGTGGACGCTACAGCCAGCCAGTAGATCGGTTTGGCATTCACTCCTCGTTACCTGAGTACTATGACGTAGGGCGCAAACACTATTGTCTGTGTAGCGTGTTGGTTGAAAACAGAACTTGACTGGCACTTGCAAGAGGCCTCAATGGAGCACTGGACACTCCACCACACAGGCTCCAGTACAGGATACTCAAATTGTCCCAGAATTTACAAACTTTTTTTTCACTCATGCTATTACAAGCAACTGCCATGCTATTACAAGCTATTACAAGCAACGGCTGCCATGCTATTACAAGCAACGTTTGATGCAGCGAATAGAAATAGCTAAGAGCAGCTCATCTCCAGCAACCTGGCAAATCCTCAGTCGGACACTGGCATGAAGGCATCAAAGTTTCGACAACTGCATCAAAGCATGCTGGCCATGATTTCTGACAAACGCTTGCACAGTGCACAAGGAAAAAACAGGAAGGCAGACGTGCAAAGGGGGCCCAACGCCTGAAACCGCAGGAGCCCTGAGGCCAACAATACCAGAAGGCTAGCATGGACCCAGCTGCTCTGAGCTGAAGTCTGGCGCAGCCTTGTATCTTTGCTCCAACTCGGGCAAATCCACCAGACACTCGGGTTGCACCTGCAATCAGCAAAAAAGCAAGTCACGTAAAGTGCTGCTGATTCTCTTATGCATGCAAAGCCTTGCACGCCATTTAAGTTCAAGGACTGCAGCCCAAAGCTGCCCTCACTCCTGACAATGCCAGTAATCACTGCAAACTGATATGACCCAGATATGAAACAGAGCGCCTGCTCCAGCCATTGATTGTCTGCCCCTGATGACCACACCAGCTGTGTTCATCATCGCGTGCACAACAGCTGCTCACCAGGGAGCCATCTAGTGCAACGCCCTCGTCCTGCAGCATCTTGCGCTTCCTCACCACCTCACACGAATCATCGCCCTGCAACAGGAAAAATCATTTTGAACTCGTCAAAATGAACGCGGTTGCAAGCAGCAGCAGACTCGTATCAGAAGCAGCAGAAATCGGTTGTTCCTCGATTCAATTCTTTGATACTACAACATTTTGGCCTGAGACAGTGTTGGTGGGTAGATTCATTTCATAACAAATCAGAAAGGCTGCGCTTATGGGACAAGATGCTCAAAGAAGAGGGATGCTGTCTGAGTGCGTAGATAAAGTTGTCGACTTACCCAGGCCCCAGAGAAACCACCCAATCCAAGGTCAGATGCAATGACTCTGTGACAGGGTACAGCGGGCGCAAAAGGGTTGCGCCGCATGCCCTGCGCGCACAACACGAATTCTAATGAATGCGCAGAGGCAAACGCATGACTGCTTTCAACATTCCCAGTGCATGCACAGGATGCACGCCTCATGGTGCAGGAAAGCTTCCCACCTGGCCAACTGCCCTGGCAGAGCTGCTCAGTAATTTTGCCAGCATGCCATACGTGGCCACCTTGCCCTTCGGGATACAGCGACATGCCTGCGAACAGGATTAAAACAAAGATCATGAACCAAAGCACGGGGCTGCAGCTCTCCAGGCCAGGAGAAACCCACAGGCGTTTGTTGCAGCAACAGCTTGCACCAACCTTGTAGAGCCTGCTTTCAAACGCTGTTGGAGGGCGCTTGGGCTTGCCAGCGCCTGTAGTCCTTCGCGTCGTGCCCATCACCGACCTCAATGTTGTTTTGTTGCTTCCTTTTGTACGTCTTGTTTCACGCGCTCGTATATGTTAGGGCGATTGTACCACCATACAGAGATGGCCCCACCGACAGCAATGCCAACAGCCAGGCCTGAATTGTAAGATTGCGAGAAGACGGGCATTGCAGCGATTAGTGGCAGTCCGCGATGCTCCAACGCCCTGTGACCGGCTGGCTAAGAGCGGCTTGTTTTTGACGGTTTGGTTCTGGAGCTGTTTCTGCAGTGCTCCCCTGGATCCGCACTGTGTGCTGTTTTAGTTTTTTGCATGCCATCCTTTGATTTTCTTGATTGATTATTATGCGTATGGGCCCCTGTATGGCGACCATGAGGTGAGTTATGCATGTCTTTGCTCAACCCTTCGTCGTTGCACATTACCCTCATTTCAACCTTCTTCCTGCACATCGCCGCAGCAACCGTCCCTTGCCTTGTCATCTCAAACTGCCATGTTGATTTGAATGCAAATTGTGCTTGCCTCTGCACCGCGTAGTGTGTGATAGATTTGAAATGCACAGGAATGGCGCCCTTGGAGGAGCTCAACAGGCAATGTTGGTGGGTGGAATCCCTCCCCTCATGTAGCCCAGTTCCACTTTGGGTGATTGCTTGAGTGCGGCACATGAAGTAACGTCACATGGTAAAACATGCCGTTTAAATGATTGAAATTCGCTATCAACAGCTGACATTGTGAGACTTGCCACTTCACTAGCTCTGACGCTAACCCTGACCCTGACAATCTTTCATTTCACACAACCACGTAGCACCCTTCACTGTCTCGTCATTTTTATTGTATGTATTGTTCTAGATGGAACCAGGTGCCTGTTGCGCAGCGCACAGATACTTCATCATCATCATCACTACATGGCTTTTCATGGTTCAACCCACGATACTGCAGCTAGACACAATATCTCTCCAAGAATTACGCGCCTGACAATCGTTAAGCCAAGAAAGGTCACTGCTAGAAGGTGCAAAGTACGAATGTCATCACTGGCAACACGGTTCCAAGTCGAGAGTGGGGCGCCCCTGCCTCTCCTTGCTACAGCCTGCTGGCCCTCTGGGGCTGGAACAGTTGCAAAAAGCAAACGTTTGACGCTGGAAGTGTCGGGCATGCGTCCCATGTGGCCTAGCCACCTGAGCCTGTGTGTTCTGAGCAGGGCATTAATGGCAGATTGATGAGTTCTGGCGTAGAGGTCAGCATTGCTGATCACCTCTGGGCCTAGACGTTCATGCAGAATGCGTCGCAGGCAGGTGTTGTTGAACACATCCAACTGGTGTTGCTGTGCTCTAGTCGGTGCCCATGACTCAGCTGCCCCATAAATCAGGATAGGCACAACAATCACCTTATAAATGCGCATCTTGCTGGTCAAGCTG
>QAXH01000330.1:0-12247 GCA_004335635.1 Chloromonas sp. AAM2 | reverse complement strand
TGGCAGTGGGTGCACCTGCCCTGTTGCTCTTTGATCAGCTGCTGGATGTGTTCCACCGTGAGGTCCGTCTCGTTTGGGCTGTCATCCACATCGTGTTGCACCCAGACGGTAGGCCTCCAGTCATCGACACGCAAGAGAGGTCGAAGTGGGATCGGCCCTAGCCGTGCAGGCAGGGTGTCAGGCACGCGATAACTGCCCCAGCCATCTCCAAGATCAGGAAGCAGACCGTCCACCGTGATGGCGCAGTCAACAGCGCACCTGCTGCGAGGGCGCCATGGAGCGTCGTAGTCGCCATCCTGGTTCCTCCCGCCGTGGTGCTCGAGCGCTGGCTGAAAGGTTGTGCTGTGCTGACCAGCTGCTCTGCAGCGCTTTGCTGCGGCTTCTTTCCGTTGTTCAGCCTGTCTGGTGCTGCCCCAAAATTTCAAACCATCAGGTTTGACGCGATCGCCACGAAGCCTTTCTTTACGGACTACAGCAGTAGTAATGCTGCAGCAGCCCACCTCACTTCCTCAGTTTCAACCAATGACGCCAAGGCGCAACTCTGTTAAAATGCTGGGTATATATGACCATCGTTCAAACCAGTGTCGTGGATGATGAGCGTACGATAGCAGAGTGCACATCGGCCATGGCCGCATAGCAAGGGTGCAAGGACTTGAGGAGACCCTGACAAAGGTGTGCAGAAATGAAGAGCCTTGAGGACGCAAAAGTCTCGAGGACCTGCTGCTCATATTTGCAGCATAGCTCTGAAGTTCAGGCAGCAGCAGGGAAAAAGCACGACTGGGCAGGTGCAGATGCTGTACTGTCAAGTCTGAACTCCCTTGAGCAAGCTTGGGTTCAACGACATTGATCTACATATTCCTAAAATATGCCTCGGCAAACTGCATCACTTGTATCATATTGATTCGGATATCGGTGGTAGGGGGGGACTCTCGCCCCATGATGGGTCTGTTAACGACCAGTGTTAGTTTGGGATATCCTGGACACTCACATTCTTTGTGCCTCTCCCTACAACCTTGTATTTACCGTAGTTTCTCGAAATCAACACGAGCTAATTGATTCATCTCAGCCCTCGTGTAACGTCTCGTGTGTCAAATTTGATTGGCGGTGAGCCTCATGTAAAGTCTCGTGTTTCAAAATTAATCTCCGGCACACGTGAGAGTTTACAACGTTTTCGCTGTTGAAGGTTCAACCACGTGTTGAGTAACCATGCATATGTGTAGATAATATATGTATGTATATATATATGTGTATATATATATGTGTATATGATATATGTATATATAATATGTGTATATATATGCAGCGATTGAAGAGGGAAGCCTCAAAGCCTCTTGGTGACACGACACGAGTATTACAGATAGTCCCCGGTGCTGAGACCGGGCAGAGATTAAGATACTTGAGGTCAAAGATGTCAATGAGAGAAACGGCTAACAGAATGAGAACAGCACAGCGATGCAAATAGGTACCAATCCCGTTGCAGCGATGCCCAAAACACAAAGGTTCCCAGTGTCTGTGGATTAATTTGATCAAGCAGTGCGTCACCAAAGGCCTTGCAAAAGATCTTCCTGACCAAAAGCACCCACCCGTTCAAAAAAGAGCCAGAGCATGAAACTCAGCAGCACCAGTCTCATGTCCTCGTGTGGCATGTGTGAGGAAGCATACCGGTTGGGCTTGATTGCTCGACTTCCTTACTTTGTACGAATTAGATTTGGACAACTCTAGCAAACTGTTTGCATCAAAACGATGATAACAAGAGTCTTAATCAGTGGCCATTGCAACTCAACAAGGCAGACTGGGCAAAGGATGAGCACAAGTATCTTGAGAAATACCACTAGCATGACCGTCTTGGTACACATCCCTTGCCTTAACGGCTTCCCTGATGCAACAAAACAACCTGCTCTGGCTAACACACAGCCGACCTGGCACTTTACTAGAACACAGATTAGCACGTGTCTTGCGAGCGTCCACCAACACATGCCGCGTTCATTTGCTACAACAAGGAAGCCGTCACCGTGTGTGTACCGCCCTGGCCTAACCTAACCAAGACAAAAGAAGGAAAGAAGATGAGCTGAAGCAGGCCCGAGGGCAAAAAGGAACAAAGGCAGAACGACAAGCTGTCCTATTTTGTTGCGCAAACAGCTGCAAATGCAGGTTGGAGTTTGGAACATAGCCACAGCTCTTGGCTGGAAATCATTTCATGTGCATGCTTGTACAATTGCACTTGCTTTGTGGGCGCCCATCAATGTCAGCTGATACCTCTTAACAATGATAAACTGACTTCGGTGTGGCTCACCATAGCGTGCCTGCCGGGTCCTTGCACCAGCAAACGCTCGAGTGTCAGATGTACAAGCTTCAGGGCTTGTACAGTGCATTGTCCAGGCTGCAAGCCCAGGTGTCACAGTAGGGTGGTATCTGCTGCTTGGGTCAGCAGGTTGTTGCTGTTGCTAGTGATGAGCTGAGGTTAATCCATGCGCCCTTCTTTCCAGGTTACCAACCCTGCGACGCAATGCTATGGCCTCCTTGCGCTGCCCCAACTTGTGCAACAAGCTTGCCAGCTGTTTCGCCCGGTCCAATGTGGCCTGGTCCCCTTCATCCAGTGACTGATGTACGTGGCTGACTTGATCCTTGATCAGCTTGACCATATCAGGCACCTTCTTTTGGTGCAGAAGGCAAGTGCCAAGCTTGTCACAGACATCCCATGTGAATGGGCCGTTCAATTCTTGGGACTGCTGGCTGAGCTGCACAGCTATCCGGAGCGTGATCTCGGCCTCAGCGTGCCTGCCCATCTCTGTGAGGCAATCTGCATGCTCTATCATGTGCTGAATGGGCAGCTTGCTGTGTTCACCATGCACACGTCGGCATAGCTGGGCTGCAGTGCGGTGAAGCGGTTCTGCCTCTGCGCGCCTGCCCATTTGCCTAAGGCAAATGCCCAATGCATCCATTGCAGGTATACTCAAGCGCTGATTCTCCGCACGCTGTGTTGCCACCAAGGCGCTGCGCAGCAAGTTCTCCGCGTCTGCGTACTTGTGAAGCCGCGTCAAACACTTGCCCAGCGCCAACTGAGCCGTAACTGTGTTCCTATGCTCTGCACCTAGCACACGGATGTTGATATTGTGCACTCTGCGCAGCATGCGCTCGGCCTCCACGTACCGCCCCAAGCTTTCCATAACAGACCCCAGGGCGGCAACCGTCTCTAGCGTGTCCGGATGCTCGTGGCCCAACAGGCGCTGCCTCAGCTGCAGCACGCTGCTGAAGATTGACTCTGCCTCCTTGGATTATCCGAGATAGAATAACGAACTACCATGTATTTGCATACTTTCCAGAGTGTCTGGGTGCTCGTACCCAAGCTCTCGCTGGCGTGCCTGCGCAAACTTCCTGGCCATTTCCACCGCCTCTGCGCAGCGGCCAGCCCTCACCAGACCGGCTGTTAGTGAGTTGTGCGCCTTTAAGTAATCCGAACGATGTTCATTCTGCTGAGAGTTGCTGCTGCTGCCCGCAGCTTCGGCCATCGTGAAAAGGAGGGATGCGGCACCAGGACTTCCAAGTGATATGTGGGACGCCTCAGCCTGCGTCTGCATGATGATAGAACGAGAATGGCCCAACACCAAATGGTGACACCAAGCCGGATGGACGGATCATCACCACACACAACTCCACGCAACCCTTGCGACAGGCTAGAAAACACCCGGGTCGGCCGAGCTTTGGCTGACCAGCTTGATCAGGGCCTGCGTGTCTGTTACCTGCGAAAGTTGGCTGACGCTTGGTGTGGTTGATGCGTTCTGATCTGAAACCAGGTTCCTTGCACGTAACCCTGCAAGTAACCTGCAAGTAACCCTGCATGAGATCAGAGCAAGCAACGGCAGTGGATGATGTCTTCTGATGATACCAAACGCTGCTAGACTTGCGGTGATTTGTGGGTAACAAAGCTAACAAAGACACATTCATGCTCTGACTTGAATTGCAGCGATGTTATCTACATGCTTGCTGGTTGAACGCGAGGATTCGCCGTCGATGACTCACTGTCAGGTCCAGCCGCAGATGATATGTAACCTTGGCGCTGCTGTAGATAATCCGTGCCTCGCAATAGTGCAGTCGTGTGGTCACTGTCTCAGTTCACGGCACAGATCACCGCCGAGCCGTGGCGTGCGGTGGAACTGCAATGACGCGTCACCGGCCCACGTGGCATTTGGTTGGCACACCTCTTGGCATTTTGGTTGGATCTATGGTTGGATCTATATTAACTGTGTTGGATTTATGTACGGAGTTGAGAAAACACTCCAGCTTAATACTTACCATGCACACCTACCCAAATGGTGCCTCCTCAGACACAGAGCCACCTTCATATTGGCAGTGACTGGGCGTACACGATGATTCACAGAAGGCGTTGTCTGAATGGCCACCCCCAACCTCTGTGGCTGTGCAACAAATGCGACTGGGGCTAAAGAAAGCTTGTGCGATGCCAGACACGAGGAGGTCATCATCATTATCATTACATAGCTTCTCATGGTTCAACCCACGGTACCGTAGGACCAACCAGCTAGGAGCTCAGCAGCAGCCAACATCCCCACACGAGGTGGTGGATAACATATTACACAGGCACGACTTGCCACCACCAACCGGAAAAAGACACGACCCTAGTGTGTAAAGAGTGTATACAGCAATTGCCAAGAAGTACAACATGATGAAGGAAAAAAGCTGGCAACACACGAAGAAAGAGCGGAGCCACAAAGCCCAAGAGGCCTGGCCGGGTGTTGATGTTCCGTCGGTCCTAGCTAGTAGGAAGAGTACACAGGCACTGGTGCACTTGGTAGAGCAGCTTCGTAACCAAAGAAGACCTCCTAGGAGTAAAAAGGCATGAAATAATCACCGACACTGCAGGTGAATAAAACTGCCATACGCTCTTGCTTAGATAAGAAGAATCTGTACATACGAACAATGCAACTGGCCAGTCAGCCACAAGAGAAAAGGCTAGAAATTCTTTCTCTCCAACATCTGTATCTACTCGCAGAAATGTTGCGGTGTCAATCAGATGTGTTGCTGGCCAGAGCTGTGTGGGCTGTTCTGACACTACCGACCACATGCTCTAAATGAAAGCCATTGTACAATTTAAGAGCATTCTACCAATTGCGAACGAACATTGGACCGAGCACCATAGAAACTTGCCCCTAGCGTCAGCCACACAGATAGACACGTCACATGCACAATGATGCATCTGAGACTAGGTTTCTTTGAACGCTATGCTCAAACTTGCCAACCACGTGCCATGCATTTGGTACGAGTTGTTGTGTTCCGCTCCTTTGCCAAGTCATGCAAGTGGTTCACTTTCTAATGTGTATTTGTAATGTATTCATGTCCTGCAGTGCTTGTGTTTCCATGACCCTACAAGAACACAGAAGCCACCGACTCAAACGACCAGAATCTGGCTTTAGTATCTGGTTATGCCCCATGCGTCAAATGCAAAAGTGATGCATCAGCCACGCACAAACCCTTCATAAACGACACAAACCCAACAGCATGCAGTCATTTCAGACTGCGCTTACGTACATGGCTGAATGAACAAGCCAAGGTGGCAACCATTTCCATCAATCAAAGGCAAACACAGCTTGCCTCAACAGCTGCTCAAACAAACAGCAAACATCCTGTGAACAGCGATGAATGCACTAGGCTGGGTTGTGATCAATGCCCTTGGGCCTCTGTTTTGCCTCATTCAAAGATGCATGCGGCCCTCGCCACATCATGCACGTTCTATGTGGGATAGCCTTGCCCTGCCCTTGCATGTACATCATCCTTCCAAGCCAGACTTGTTGTGTTCTTACGAATTGCTTCCCATGTACCTGCACCCGCACCCCTGCCATTGCAAGCATTTGGTTCTTTCATTCTCAAGCCAAGCCTAAACGACGTACAGAAACCTTGGCTAGGCTTGCTGCACAATCAAAACATACGAGCTCGTTGCTGTAAAGCCTGCTAAAAACCCCCAAAACAAACGATGAGAGCACGCCAGAGCGCGGCACGCATGGCTTAGAACGTGATCAAAAACATGTCGTCGGTCGCACGAGACTTGTAAACATAGATAGTGCTCGGCTAGCACACGCTGTATTGATGCCGTGGCTGCACAGCGCATCTCTGTCAAGAGTGCCATAGGCACAAGCCATCACCACAACGTGTACTACGTTGCCTTGCACTCGCACATGGGTATATGTGTGTCACGCGACTGAGCCACACAGTGCACCAAGCAAGGCCAAGACAATGCAAGCCTCGCCACGTGGCAGTCCGCCGAACACGCACGCGATGCTTGTTAGATAACCGCAGTGACAAGTAACTGCCAAACGTATCAAACACCACACGTTGAGCGCGAGCAGCTGTGCCATGACAAGGGCTACCAGAGCACACCACATACTGGACTATCCAAGAATCGTTGTCACAGTGGACAGGTAACACACTCGCAGCATCCCTCCACCAACCAACCCATGTGTCGCTAGCAGCTCGTTTGCAGTCCAACCAATGCCAACACAAAAGCAGTGCATAAAATAAAACCTTTCGAAAACAGAGCACAATGTGAGAAAGAGCACGATGTTCGGGATATGAGAAACGAAGATGGGACTTGGAAAAAAAAAGCATTGCACAACTGCACATGAACCATCAAAAACTTCTTGAAAGAATGCTTCAACATGCACATCTGCTGCGCCCTAGGCATGCCTTTTGAGCTGCAGAGAATGAACCCCAACCCCCATGGCTGTTTGGCTGCTTGGCAGAGCTTATTGCTCGTCCTGTTAGCTTGTGCAGCTGAAGCAGGACTGCTACTAGACTTGACGCCTTCTGTTAACGCCTTCGCTTGGATCCTTCAACCGCATATGCCAAACAGGAGATGGTACATACACAAAGCATCACAGGTGAGTGATCGGATGTTATCGCCACTCTACCAACCACATGGCCATAGCTGTTTACCACTGCTCAACCAACCATGTGGCCACCATGATGATGCAGGCTGTGCAGCAGGGCGCCAAGGGAGACCCACTGCTGAGGATGACGTAGCCAAGGAAGTGTGTGGTGCACATGACTGGCGTGTGGCGAGTGACGCCCTGCAAGGGAGCCGCACACACATCTGTGACGTGCTAACGTTTGGACAGTGAAGTGTCAAGTGACAGAGACAGTGAAGTGAGAAGTGACAGAGACTGAACTGTCAACAGCCGTCGAGCCTGATGCCTGCGCCAGCAACCTGCAAACTGAGTACACAATCCAAGTATCTCTTGTAACTCGACGTTCCGGATGACAACCTTAACACTGATTGTCCGGTTCCGGGAACAACCAACCGTCCCTGTTCCGGATGACACGCTGTACACTAGTGCAGTTTGCGCACACGATCTGCATGCTTGATTGATGCATCACACACCAGAACACAGCCTTTGATACCCCTTCCGACACTTACCAATAGCGCAAGAATCTGCAGCATGGTGGTGCCCCATCCAGTGCTTGCGCCAACTCCGACACAGCTCCACAGATCCCCACCCTTTGCCAGGGCCATGACCACAGGCCGCAGCTGCCAAACCAGGCGCCACACCAGCAGGCCCAGTACCACAGGCAGAAGCTGATTCAGGCGCGTGTGATGCCTAGATGGTGGCATTGAAGCGTTGTGAGCTGCTCGGACCGTGGCTAAACCACGAAGCAGGTATCCAGCAGCTGCTACTAGCAACGGGAGGGCAGTGCCAAGGGCTACAAGCAGCCCACCGCAATAGGAATGCGGCGCTGCAGGAGCAAAAGCTGGGCTGTGTGCGTCCCTTGGATGTGTCCAGGAGAAGCCGTGAGCCACTGAGGAATCAGTGTGGTCTGTAGCAGCAGGGTGGGTGGCCCATACGTGCATCAGACCAGTGAGAACCACGTGTGCCAGAAGCAGCAAGCATCGCAAGAAGTCATGGCCACCCTTTTGGCGCATCTGACGCATGCTCAGTTTGCTGTGGCCTGCTGGGCTTAGTTGCTGAGTAGGCTGAGGTGGCCCAACTGCAGGTTCGCTTGGGGCAGCAGTTGGTTGAAATGCAGAGCCGACTTGGCTTCTAGACTCCTTGGATTTCTCAGTGCTGCTGGCCTGTATTTGCTCAGTGCTGCCGCCCTTCCGAACATACAAGCTGCCAGATGATGCCACGGGTGCTGTAGCAAGTGCAGCTGCTGCTGGGCAGGATTCAAGCAGGCGCATGATAGCTGCCACAGCCTCCGGTTCAGCTGGTGCCGCCACCGGTAGTACTGCTGTTGCGTCTGGGCAGAGGTCCAGCAATCGCATAACAGCTGCAAGTGCCGCTGGTACTGTCGCTGTTGCAACTGACCGCGGGTCAAACAGCTGTACAGATTCTGGCCCGGGGGCTGCTGGCCAAATGATAGGATTGTGCACAGGCACCTCTTCCACCTCCGCTACAGGCTGCAGTCGCCGCATAATGGCTGCAGTTGCAGCAAGCGTGACCGGCGCTGCCGTGATTGGTGTCCCCATCGAGCGCAAGCAACGCGCTTGGAAGCTGGGCGAAGACTCCATTGAAAAACAACGTGACACCTCTTCCCCAACATTTATGCCTGCTTTGACCCTGCATGGCCCTGAGATGCTGTCTATCCGCTCCACCCAGGGATCAGCTTCAGCCTCAAAAAGGCTGTTATCTGCTGTCGACTCCAACAGGGCAACCTCTGCCCTGGGAGGGCTGAAGATGAGAAGCCCTGCCTGAGAACCCTTGGTGAGTAGCGCCACAAGCGTCACATAGCACTCGTGGTCCCGCAGAAACAGCACAAGCGGTGCCAGCACGGACTGATACTGCGCTAAGCAAGCTGCCCCTGCGTGTCAAAGTACAAAATGCCTTGTCAGACGAGGAGAAAGACGATGAATGAACTGGCGCACTCAGCGTGTCTATGTCTACAGATTTGTTCAATGAGTAGCTTTAATTGTTGCTTGTTGCAAATCAGGGGAGATAAACATAACACGCGCCTACTCATCATGTCTACAATGGGTTTTATGTTGCTTACACCTACACAGCATGTCTGATATGATCAACTTGATTCATCAGCGTCACGTATGGCTTACCGCTGGTGTTTAATTGTTGACTGGCAGTGAAATCCATCTGAGCGACTAGAAGTGGTGCCTGACAAACTGGCCATTTGATCTTGGCTTCATAAGCATAGTAAAAAGTGGTGCGTGACTTTGTGAAAGCGAAAATCTAACGCCACCTCATTGAACAAATACTCACAGCATGTTGAGTGTGTCATTGACCATGCGGCTACTATGCTTTTGAGCAGGGCAGTATGTGCCAGATTGATCTCAGCATACAAACAGCTATTGTCAAAGGATGACTGACCTGTCTTAGGTACGCACTCCATGCAGAACTGCATGTCCGCAGCGAGGAGACGGAACTGGCTTGACCAGGCGTGTTGCATGGCATGCTGCACCAAGACCAAAGGGCAGAGCGAGTCAGAACGCATAATTGCCCGTGCACAGCGCAGCACCTGTACACTTCACGTCTGGCACTTCTGGGAGCTAACGAAACAGATGCTGCGCCCCTGACTAGACTAGGTCGGCCTTCCGCTCACCTGATGCTTGGTGGGCAGGAGAGTAAACGAGGACTGGAAGGCTTGCGGAGTATAGGCTGGCACATCAATGCCGCCGGGAAGCACCTCTCGCATCATACACCACATCAATCTGTAGCCGAGAAGAGCATGCGAAGAACATGCGATGAACATGCGATGAAATGGATGCGTCAATATGGATGCGATCGAATTCCGGAGTAAAATGTGATCGATGCGCGTCGCGACGAACTAGCCCAGAAACTCACTCGTGCATCTCTTGGCAAGCCATCTCGGGCAGCACTGGGAGGGGAGCAGCGGCGGTCCTGGCTCCGCACGCCACACCATCATCGAGCGGCAACAGCAGTGTCACAACCCGGACCTCCCGCTCTATCACGCGCACTCTGCGCACGAGTACATGATTGACCGGATCACTGCCGTGACGCAAAAAAAGGGCGACAAAGAAATCTGGCATGGGTTGGCCGTGAATTTAGCGCCTACCTTGTGATGTGACCTTGCCCTGAAGCCTCGCCAGCTGTGTTATTCTGTGAATCCTGCCACGACACCTGCCCGCCGGTGCCATAGACGGCTAGGACAGGCTGCCCAGCCACGGGCTGCGAGCCCCTGCATGACGTGGCGACCTCAACCACAGCATGCGAGCCTGTGGCTACGCATGGTGGCCAAACCCACGCAAAGTCCAACTCAGACTCAAGCAGCTTCATGAGGGGACGCGCGCCAAGGAAGATGAACGGTAGGGTTCGATGAGCGCGGCCGCCTCCCAGCCTTGAAGACCGCCAGTTCAGATCCAGCACGAAGTATTGTGCATCCTGTGCAAAGCTGACTGTAGGATCACGTATGCCATCAAGAAAGGTTAAGAGCTGAGGTGGGGTGCCGATCAAAACCTCAGGCAGTTGAAAACGCCTGCCGGAACAATTCGCATCCCAATTCACATGCCAAGCCTTCGTGTTTTGCATCCTCCAAGCGCACGTTGGCCGACGTGCCTCAGTGCTGAAATCACTGCCATTGCCAGACCTCCATGTTCAACATTTCATGGGTCCAGCAATGACATGCCTGCTGCGACTTACAATGACCGACAAGACAACGAAGGCGACACCCAGCCACGGCCATGCATATGGAGCCACCCGCTCCATGCCACATACTATAGGTCGCCACCAATGTATATCCTTTAGTATCACCTGTCCCATGATGACATGTCAATGGAAACTCCTTTTGAGGTCCTTGCCCCTTTCGAAACCCCAAGTCAACAAGTGCGCCTGGAGAACGGTCCAAGCCTTGAAAGACCGGCACAACTAGCTGAATTAGGCCTACATCAAGGTCGTTCTAGGCTATGCATTGCTCACTGACTCTTACCGTGTACTGTACGTGTACTTGCCCAAGCTTCCATGCACTCTTGCGCGCAGTGCACACAGCACACCAGACGCAAAAAAGGCAATCACCAGACCTGAGCAGAGCCCACAATGGCATGTGGGTCCCCATTCATCAATATGTCTGTATGTCATAATTCTCTATCATTATTTCCACGCATGGTCAGTGACTCATGATCTGAGGTTATACGCAGTGGATGAAGTGAATCAGAGAACAAAACAAATGCTAGCAGAAGAGCAGGAAATGCTATTGCTAAGGTAGATAACATGGCCAAACCATTATTTGATTATGACTGAAATGCACTTGTACTCCAAAACAAGGTGGACAACATCAAAACGGTTGGTATCTATAACCCAAGCCACCAGCACTTGTCCAGTCCGAACTTCAGGTCCGGCTCCCAATCCTGGAGGTGCAGCAGCCTACCAACATACATATCCTTCCCATGGCTGAGTGTCTAATTGAAGTCTTCAATATTTTAGCTTTCCGCCGCACGTTTATTTCTGAGTACTCTACACACAGTGGTCAAGTCACCTTGATACCCAAGTACCACCTACTTTCAAGTCCGGATTATGCAGTGTATACAGGCATGTCCCAGTGTTGTTCCCTTCAGACACACCAACAGTCGATAACACATAAGCTGCCAATGAGACTGTGTGCTGGACACCAGGCCGTCTCGTACTGCGAATGTACTGTGCATTGCGGCGCCGTACCGCTGGAGTATCGTATTGTCATCTTGTTCAAATGCTCAACATGTGGCACATCCACAACCCTGACATCAGAAACCACAGTCCGTTCAGACGGGCACTAGTGCGGCAAGGACACCCCAGACGTTGCACCTAGCCTCACACGAGGAAGACCTAGCCCCACCAGGCGTCCGACATGGCAGTGCCAGACATTCGTCACACATCACACCGGGCTCACACCCAGTGCCACACAACGTACCGTGGACGTGTATTATTACTTCAGTCTTCGATAGCTGCAGCTATTGCACCAGTGTTGCACCCGGTGGCCAGCAAGGTACCAATGCTGATAGTAGGTCGTGGGTAGGAATGTAACCGCTCATGCATGTGCATGATTTTGGGGGCACCATGCCCATGCTTTGCTTAGGATGAGGATGTTGGCTGCTGTTGAGCGCCTAGCTGGTTGGTCCTGCGGTACCGTGGGTTAAACCATGAGAAGCTATGTAATGATGATGATCAACCGCCCAGTGTGACATCCCACCAGGATGCCCAGCCAGCGCCGCGCTTGATGCCCAGCCAGCGGCGCGCTTGATGCCCAGCCAGCGCCGCGCTTGATGCCCAGCCAGCGCCGCGCTTGATGCCCAGCCAGC
>QAXH01000329.1:0-11660 GCA_004335635.1 Chloromonas sp. AAM2 | reverse complement strand
GTTGAATGACACCCTCACACACACTCGCGCCCTCCCACCTGGTGCAGCCCGTCCTGCCAGCGCGTGATGTCCCTGAGCCGGCCCGTGTTCTCATCGATCAGGATCACGCGCCCATCCCGTACAATGTACTGCTTGCCCAGCGTGTACAGCTCGTACGCCTGCAGCACATGACACAGCGTCGCTTCATCATCACCACTGAGTCGTTCCATGAGGTCGAGTGCGTACTGTGCCTCTCCGCCTTGACAATCAGGAATGCAGAGCTTTGCAAGTGACCTCTGCCCAGGTCCGTCCGCAAGTGCTGTCTTATGCGCTTTACAGTAGGTGAGTGCTGTAAGCCTGATGGAGGCAGCGGATGGACTTGCACCAGCGGTTTCATCATGTTCTTCACCAGCTACGTTGAAACTGTTCCAAACACGCCAGCATATAGGGTACGTGTACCAACCCCAGGAAGCGAGGCTGAAGGTTGTACTAACAAAAACAATTGTGGTTTGAGCAAGCAAAGCTTTGGATGCAGCTGCAGACCGCCAACCCTACTTTGAATGCCGTGATGGCCAGCTGCCCAAAGCGTGCAGGGTCTTCAAACACGTCCGTGGGCGTGGGGTCGCGCCCCTCGTCCACCGCTCCGCTGAACGCCACACCCTCACGCACTGAACACGCACACGCACGAAGAGCAGGGAGTGTTAGGCGCAGCAGGTTAGCATCACACAGTGCCAGGCCACCAGGCAAAGCGCTTGGTTGGCTAAGTGTCATTGCATACATAGATAGAGCAGGGTGCCACGTCACAGGCACAGGTAAGGCACAGCAGGTCATCTAACACACAGTGCAGCAGTTTCAGTTAGCCAACACCTCAAGTGAAGAATGTTCTGCCCGCTACGTAGCAATGCATGTCGCATACCCCTGAAGGCCAGCCCACACATCATGCAGAAAGCAACGGCAGGATCCAATACCAGCCCAGAAGACCCAACGCTTGGCAGGGTGAATCTCATGCCACATGCACCGCTCATCAAACCTGTTCACTACTCCCACCTCCCTCCCCACTCACCCAGGCCATCGAGTAGGACCTGAATGGCCAGGGGTGTGAGAGTGATACTGCGCGCCTTCTGGTCAACCTGAAAACACATGCACACACAAGCCAGGGTATGTCCATCTTCTGCATGCTGAACCCCGGTTGTCAGAAAGGCCTGCCCCTGGTCAGTGTTCAACATGCTTAACACTGCAACCTGCACTTGGCATTTGTACAACCTGAAAAGCCAGACAGGCAGGCAAGGGCTGGGGTCAGGCCGCTGGGTTCAGGAAGATCCAGGCCGCTGGGACCGGGACGCCTGTCTTTGACAATAGCTTGTGAGTTGCCCAGCCCAGAGGTACCTTGTAGTACTTGGCCTTGACTGCGTCCGCCGCTGCCTTGATGTCCCGCTCCATCAGCTGACGCACGTTCTCACTCTACAGACATAGCAGCACAGGCGCAAAGTGACCATCGCAGGCGTTAGTGTTTTACTGCTACAAACTGGTCAGAACAATGGTTGCCCCAGCAGATTGATTTGAGAGTGGCACAGCTCGATTGTACCAGTATGCATAACGTCATTGCCACCCAGTGCACCTCTGCTTCCACGACAAGTTTCCATGACCATGCCATTCAATTGCTTGCTGCCAAACCAACGCATTGCGTGTGAGCCTCACAGCACGAACAAGTTACCACTCAGTGGCCGCAGAGCATTCCTGGACGAGCCCGTGCCCTGTCCCCCACGCGCCCACAGACCCAGATTGCCACTCACCATTCTGTCCCCCCAGTCGTCGTAGTAGCTGTGCCTGACCATGGCCTCAGACTGCTCACACACAGCAGACACCTCCTCCCACATGGGACGAACGAGCTGCACACAACACAACAGAAAAAGGCACGGCAGCATCTTACGGAACAGAATGCCACATAGCACGCATCAACGCTGGCCAAGATTGCTTCCAGAGCTGCCGGCTGCCTTGCCCTGCCAGTCATGCACCTCACCTCAGCAACCAGGCTTGGCAGCGTACAATTCCCACACGTATATATATGCCCACACGTATATGCCGTGGTTGCTACTGGCACACTTCAACTGTCACACGCACGAAATTATCAACCAAGCAAATCAATTGATCCTAACACTGCCTGACCAACATGCAAATGACCACACTCACTGGCTGGACGTCCCGCTTGCTGTTGGCAGCAGCTAAAAAAGAAAATCACCAACCAACCGAGCAACGAACACCCACCCAACCAACTAAACACCACCTCCATCACCTTGTCCACTAGCAGCACAGCCTGCTCGTTCTCCGTGACTGGCAGGCTGATGATCAGCGGGTTGCGGCTCTCATCGATCAGGATCGAGTCTGCCTCGTCCACTATGGCGTAGTGAAGATCGGAGGGAAGAACCTGAAGGATAAAGCAGCAGCAGTCAATTGTAAGACATTCCAGCGTTCACCGTTATTGAGCTGCAGGCCAGAAAGTCTAGACGCTCAGCAGCCGCCTACATCACCCGTGTGATGGTGCTCTGAACATGGAAAAGGTAGCGGGTGGGCCTACGGTGCTGACACCGGTTGTAAACTGCGTCGGTTGACGATGCACCTACCCAGTAGGCACCCTTGAGCACAGTTTGCACTGTGGAAGGCTAGACCAGGCCGGACATGAAACAACGCCATCCGTCAGGTGCTTTTGTCCGCAGCCTCAACCGTGCCCAGGCAATACGATAAAACACATGTCTGTTTGATTTACATAAGCCGCCAGAGGACGGGAAATAAGGTGGGCACGCCCTGAAGTACACTATTTCTGGATTCAAGTCATGGCCATGCGAGGCAAGCTTCTTGTTCAGATGCTTGAATCGAATACGCCATCTTCTGTTCCACTTGTGGGACGATACAGATGTAAAAGCAACACACTGAGCGAGTATGACGGACCCAAGGAATACATATCACATTGTACCCAGGACAGGCGCTAGAACAAAGCGCTGGCAGTGCGACCGCCACACCCCGCCGGCCTCACCAGGTCCTGTGCCGTGGCCGCTGTGTTGTCCCTGAGGTAGGCAAACCCTAGCTCCTGGCCAGTAACGTACGTGATGTCACACGCGTACGCAGCCTGCATGGGATCGGCCAAACAGTAAGAAGCAGGTCCAGGGACCCTACCAAAGAAATGCTAGACTGCAAGTTGGTATAATGAACTTCGCATTTTAGAGTTTGCAGCCCCCCCATAGCAAGCGTGTGAGCAATCGGCACAACCAAAGTAGCGTTAAAGCAAAAGCAACGACAGATGCCACAGTACTCGTAGGGGCTATATGCTGCAGAGGCACAATATTGTAGCTGAGTTGCTGCGACATGCAAGTGGAGTAAACAAATCTCTTGTGCAGCCAGGCAGCAAGCCCTGCCTTACGCAGCAAGCCCTGAGGTTGCCATACGTGTGGTTTTGTCATGATTGTTTAGTTTTGTTGTTGCTGGCATGTGGGGTAAGCCATAAGGGGTAGGGAGGCTGACATCATCTGTGTAAAAATTCTTATGTAAGGAATCTTCTTGGCATGAGTCTGGCCGCACCTTGTACTGAGCAGGGCTCATGTTGCTGTTGATGGCGGCGCATGTCAGGCCCAAAAAAGAGTAAGCCTTGCCCATCCTGCACACACCACACACAAGGACACGGATAGGGTTACTCTTGATATACTCACACAGGACTTGGCCTGTAATCTGTGGCCCTTTGACAAACATAGACCTATTCAATCAACCTGGCTGTATGGCTGCAAATCTGGCAGCTTGTTGCAAAACTATCACCAGGAAACCACGTGATGCTGAGGGGAGTACAGGCGATGCCCGATTGTGCAGCTGTGCAAGATAGGCTGTGATACTGGCTACACGACCGGGATCAGGGCTTTGTTGCGCATGCAAAGCACACGCCCCTCCTGTCTCACGCACCACTCCGCGTCTCTGTTGGCGAGGTAGTCGTTGACAGTGACAATGTGCACCCTTTTGCCCGTGAGAGCGTTGAGGTAAGCCGGGAGCGTGGCCACGAGGGTCTTGCCCTCGCCGGTGCTCATCTCTGCCACCGCACCCGCATGGAGAACCATGCCACCAACCTGCACAGGGACGATCAGCACAACCATGTTCCATGCAATCAAACAGTCTAGGCGCTGTGCAGTGACATGGTGCGTTTGAGCATGATGCCAGCACAGTTAAGGACAGCAGCCCTTAGCAACAACATCGTCGTGCGTTTTCCCAGCTTGCGGTGCTGCAGACCAATCACTGCAGTCGCATTGATCACCCTGAAAGCAAGCAGAGTGGCCTGCAAGGGACAGTAATTTGATCGTAACATGAATTTGGGTAAAGAGGTTGCTGCTGACGCTTTACATGGCCTCCTCTCTGGAAAAGGACTGCTCGTCAGAACAGCGAGACTGCACCGCAATGGTTGCCAGGGATAATTTCAACACTAGCAGGAGAAGCTAGCAGTCATTCACTGGATCACTGCACCGCGCTCAGTCACCACTGCACCTGGTGATTGTGCACCTTATTCATGCATCCATACTCCCATGCTACCACTCTCCCTCAAACTTAGCATTGCGTGCCTGGTAGCCCTGATTGAGCTCATTCCCCTCACCATTTGCGAGTCGAAGTGCCTCATGCCCAGCACCCTCCTGGACGCCTCCCGCACCACCGCAAAGGCTTCCGACAGGAGGGAGTCAAGCGGGGCGCCGGCGGACAGGCGCGCCTTGAGTTCACCTGCCACCACACATGCACAAGGGCACGGTGCCAGTTGTTCCTATTCACATCGCCAGGTGCAGGAGTGAGTGTATACTTAAGATTTCTTATCAACTACACGTGGGCAGGGAAACTCTCTTGAGTTCACCTGGAACACATGGGCGTTTGCTGCTTTGAGGTGTGGGGTCTCAATGCGGGCAGGGGCAGGAGTGAGCACTGTGGGAGGCTGTGAGGCGCAGGGTGAGCAGCAAGAGCAGCATTTGCATAATCGTCTCTGTTTCGGCTGTGTTGTTGTACTGTTTCTCTGCCCAGGCGGGTGCTGCCCTCTGTCTGTCATCCAGTGAACGGCCCGTGGATCCATGCTGCTTGGCACGGTGGCTTCCATGGCACACTCAAGTGCGGTGGACAACCCTGAACCCGCTGTTTGTCCACCTGTCTTTGCCTTGAGTTGTGCATCCGTGAGTGCCATGAGAAGGGGCTCCAGGGAGTTGATGCGCTCGAGCTCCTCGTAGTAACTGAAAAGAAAACAGTGGAAGAAACGTTCAACTTGTTATGCTCACTAACAGAGGTCAGGGACGCACAGTGCTAGGTTACAAGGGTCACAAACGATGTGTGTGTGTGTGTGTGTGTGTGCCGGCAGGACGACGGCGTGTCAAGCAGAGTGAGTAGTGAGCTGGATGTTCATCTTGATCTCGCCTTTCTTTCTTGATGAGTTCCAATTGATCTCAAGTCAATGTCTGACCCCAGCTCTGTCCAGCCACCATCCTGTTGCAGTCATAATCCTTTCGGGCGTCTGCAGCACCTTGCCGCTGCACCAGCAGTCGCTTTGGCAAGTGGATTACTAGCAAAAGACTGTTGGCACGTGATGTGAAACCTAAGACATGTGAGGCCATGCTCACCGTTGCAGCACACGACGCTTGCCGAGGGGTGCAGATCTCATCTGCAGCTCCCAATGCGGAGGTATAGCTGCACTTGAAACATTAGAGCCCTGTCCTGCCACGTCCAAGGTATCCGTCTCTGTTGCGTGCACGCTACAACAACTGCCACGGCCTGCTGGTTGCCAGCGTGCCCTGCTATGCACGCTGGAAGCAAGTTGATGCAACCCATGCGCTGGGGTTCGTAGTACGGGCAAAGCTGTTGCTCCAGATGCACATAATACCTGCAACAACGGCACATGCAGGCTCTTGCCATGCATGATTTTGAGTTGTGGGACCTCCTCAGGAGCACAGCGATGGTTAATCTCACCGCATGGCTGCAAGCAGGACCGGACCTCAGTAACTCCTGTTGATGGATGGCTGCTGCATGCCAGCACCGTTGACGCCCTGTACGCTCGTTCCTGCAAGGGAGAGTCTGCAATGCAGCACTTCTGATATCCATGCTATCAAATTTGCGGCAGTCTGTGGAACGGACGCCTGCTTGCTCTGCTCAAGTGTGTGGGTGGCATCACATGGGTGCTGTCACATGGGCCCGCATGCCGCAGTCTCCCGGCAAATCTTGCGAGCGCCAAGCCTGCACCCTGGTACATAACAGCGTACGATTAGGTTCGATATGCACATCGGAGCAGTGTGCGGCGCAATTGATGCATATGACGGAAGCCATTGAATTCGCAAGATGAACCGACTAGTTCATGAACCCAGCGCAGCGATGCAGTGCAGGACGCACCAGCAGCAAGCAAGCTGCTCGACTTCCACGTCGCAGCATTGGAGAGCATGCAAACTGGACTGGCTGCCAACTTTCAGCAAAAGAAGGGTGAGATGCCGCCCACCACATCAGCCATTTCATCATGTACAGCTGGGCGTGAGGCCTCAGCGCACCTCTTAGCATTGCCACAGCATCTGTGCATGTGCATTGCACAACAGTAGCCTAGGAATTTGACCTTTTCTAGTTCTCGTAATGTTGGCCTGCCCTTTATGATCATCAGCTGATTATTGTACACTTGCACAACGCATAACATTTGTATGTTCTACAGGGATAACTTCAGCTGCCACCATTCCACAACCAGCCCATCCATCACGTATCCCAGCACCAGTGCCAGCACATGCACCGATGTTGAACATGGCACCACACAGGTCACATGCCGCAATGTCAACGACTTCCGTCAATTCTTCACCTCCCCTGAGCCTGGCCGGTCCAACCAGCACAACGAGGGAGACGGCCAGCCCAGGTCCCGCAACTTGGAGCAGGGCGGCCAGGGTTCACGGGCATACCAGGTACTTCACATGTCAAGGCTACTCCTTCAGTTGTCTCTGGATGCACTGTGCCATGGCACAAACTAACCAGGCGGGTCCATAGCCAGGTGGCAGGCCATTGAACTGGCCATACAGGGTATTGAAACTGTACTAGGGCACTGGTCGAGGGTATTCATCACTAAGCCTGCTGCTTTCTCGACATCTGTCAGTAACCATGTTGCAGTCTGCGCCAGCTTACTGTGCTGGGAGGTATCCTGCCTGTGTGCCTGTTCAAACACTGCCCTCACGAGTTCGCGTTTGCCTGCCAGCAGTTGCTGTGTTATCAGATATACCTGACGCGACACAGTCAGGTCCACCTGACTGCTTGAAGATAACACAGTGTGGCTACACCTACAGTTGTACAGGTCACACCCATTGCGAAGGTCATGCCCACCATTCTAATATCGTGGCAGTTGCCATTAGACGCCTTCATCTGATGATTTCCGGACAAACATGGTCAGCATGCCCACATCATGTGCAGGTGGTTGGCGACCAACTGCCACCCTATGTGAAGCAGCGCTTGTCAGAGCCGGGGGAAGCGGGGGTGGGGGCGGATTTGCTGCAAGAGCTCGCTGTGCTTGACGAAGAAAGCAAAGAATGGCCCTCAGTTTCAAGGACAGCGGAGGGGCAGTGGCGGTTTCATCCCGGTTTCTTGCTGCGCCTGATAGAGCCTCTGCCAGCAGAAATCATCCTAGCAGACAACGCTTATCGCTTTTTCCAAGCAGTGGTTGTTGTAGCTTACGCTGCAGCCGTGGCGTGGGCGTGTCAGTTGGCGTTGTCAGCTAACTACAACTTGGGGTTGGTGCTTGCGGTTACTTGGGCACGTGACAAATTGACAGCTGGGCGGTTACTGCTGGTCTGCACCATGGCCTGGTTTGGCAACCTGTGGCTGTACTGGGTCTTTTTCGTGGGAGCAAGAATTGATGACGTCATGAAGCGGATCGCTCCACCCATCAGATGGTGAGAAGGGCGCGGGATGGCTGGGCGGTGTCTACATAGGATAGTTGGCGTGTATGCAACTGCAGATGCTGACTGATGTGGCAAGGGGCAATCAGTGCATGCACGAAATGAGGATCATGGGGCCAGGCGGATGGTTTACACAAGTGCTGGTATGTCAAAGCCCTATGGTCCAGGGCAATGCAGGGCCAAGGAATGACTACTCAGCAAGGTGTGAGTCGATAGTGCTCGGCCAGACGCAGTGTCAAGGGTTCAAGGACAGATCAGGGAGTTTGCATGCACAGCCCTGGTGATTTCGCACCTGCATCTTCTTGCATAAGCTTCGCTGCAAGTTGGAGCTTGACGCTGCAGGCGAGTCACTGGCAGACGGTGTTCTTCACGTCTACTGCCCCTCGTCGCATCCCTCCCAGCTGCCTTGCCCCACTCACCAACCTGTGTGCGTTCCTTGTCTGCCTTCAGGGCGTGTTGGTTCGCCTTCTCCATCTGGGTTGCGTACGTGCTCCTGTCGCCCCTCTGGCACCACCCCACGCCCTGGTTCGTCTTCGCGCCGGGCAACAGCCCCTTCCAGCACATGAACCTCATGCGCTCGTAGCCAGGAGGCACATGCAGTGCGATCGAGCCAAAGAGCTCCATGTTGGAGCAAGGGGGGATTACAAGCACTGCAAGCCTCACAGCATGGTGGACAACCTGTTCCTACAGGGGCCGCTGTGCACATGGGCAGGCGCACTGGCTACACGCGAGTCCATGCCTGCAGTGGATTGTTCGTTTGAGCTGTCCTGAGCTGTCCTAAAACCTTATGCCAGAAGCACCATGATGCAAGAGGATAAGAATGATGTTGCTTCATGCTTCAACTTCAAGGTTGAGCTTTGCGCAAATAGGCACGCAAGGCCACTCCACCTTGATCGGCCCGGGGACGTTGACTTCTGGCAGGCATTGGCCGTTGGGTACTCAAAACAGTGCTTGAAGCATGCACAGTATTCAAACAAAGGTCCCCTGCCATCATATTGTCGGGCATTCAGTGCTGTACGCCTGGTTTCTGTTCAACCTAGTTTGTTCACTTCTGGCTGCAGCAGCTTTTGCTGCTTGTGATTGTCATTCAGCCCGGCCTGGCCTGCCCGATTATTACTCCTCATCCAGGGTAAGATTTCGAGGGATACATCAGCATGTCAGTAACGAACGTAACGACATATCAAATGATACAGAAGACACCAACTGCACCAAATGACAAAGACTCTGTATCACCACCAAGAAACTTCGAAGGTCGTGAGATTATCACAATGACATCATGGCATGTGATCATGACCTGTCAACCCTGTGGCTACATATGAACACCAGCTCTGTTCGTCCTCTTCGCCCCGAGTAAGGAACCGAGTAAGGACCCGCAGTGGCCAGGCGACATTCATCGCGGCACACTCACGAATACATTCAAACATGAGAATTCAGTGATACATGAGCCAAACTGCACACACCAAGGAATGCGAACAGCGTCCTCAAGAAACACGGACGCCTCAAGACATGTTGAAATCAACCTAAACCCCAATTCTCCCATGTGATGAACGCTTGAAAGTTTCTATGTCTTCCTAGTCCATGCTGAGGCATGCCAACGGATACGGTATTTATACTACACACCAAGGAAGCTAAATCCATGCAGTCAATCCATTGAATGGCAGCTGGTGGTCTGGATAAAGAGTAGTCTTCTTCTTTGCCTCACTTGTATCAGTACCTGCCCCTCTGCCATTAGTCATTTGCCACCCGCTCTGCTGCCCTTTCAGCAGCCTGTTGCACGAGCACTGCATGGAAACAACTGCCCACATGCAAACCCGCCCCTGACCCAGTTCCACACACCTGGGAAAGCACCCTGCGTGCACCTGCATTCAACGCACCAACCCCTGAAGCGACCCACCCAACTGCCCCCGGTGTACCACACCCCGCCACTTGCAGTGCCTGCCTAAGTTCTGCACGCAGCGATGCCACAACTCTTGAGGCCACTGTGTCACCCTCGCCCATGGTTGTTGGGTTAGGCACCCCTAACAACAGGCATGTCCTCAGCATGTCAGCCCTGCATGGCTCAAGGTAGCTAAACGATGCTACAGCCGTGGTTGCAGTGACTGTTGCCGTAGTTGGCGGACTGGGCAGCACTCCTAGAATTGCGTTCCTTATCATCTGCGTCAGTGCTGCTACACTGAGGCGGCCTGCAGTCGAGCCCCTGCCAGCCAGGCCACTTCGTAGTTCTGGCTCTGATGTAACGTCTCCTGTTGCGGCCTCTGGCATGCTAGCAGCACCACCATCAGCACCAGTTCTGCTTGCCACGGCCGATGCTTCCACACTGGTGTCACGTCTCTCGTCAAGAGTTGAGTCGTGCGGCTGGGTGACCAGCGTGATGAAGCATGCGTGAGCAAAGCGGTACAGGGGCGACTGGGGCGGCAGGTGGTTGCACACACACAGCAGACTGGACACGCGCTGCCAGGAGGGGGCAGAGCCGGTGTGGTGATCCCGCCGCACGTGCTGAGCAAATTCCTGCAAAAGGACAAGAAGAGGATCGGATACCAGCACAGGCAGTGGGAACATGTGGCAGGCCAGCTTTGTTGACTGGGGAGGTGCGACCCTGCAGATGAACTGTGTGCGCAAACGTACCGGGCACCATCTGCACTGTGCCACAGGCCCGTGCCATTCATTGTTGAATGTTGAATTAGAATAGAACTGCCAGCACGTCAAAAAAAGGATGTTTGCCAGTTCTGGGACAATTTACTGGCACGCCACCGTCGAGTATTACATTACGAGCAGCGGTACAATGAGCTGTCGGCAGCGATTGCATCTTGGTCAATTCAATCTATAACAAACTTCAGAATCTCAGTCTGTGTTCTTACCTGGGCATCAGTGCAGGTGCCCAAGACCCGCCACAGCCCATGTGGCACTCCCAGCGCCCCACTCCAACTGGTGGACAGCAGACACACCTGCAACAAGACAGCCAGCAGAGAGATTGAAGCAGGAGGATGGCCGTTTGCAAGCAATCAATTGTGGCAGGGCAGACAGCGGGCGCCTGGATGACAAGCAGGAGAAGCCGGGCAATCAGCATGTTAACCAACCAAGCCTCAGCAGCTCAGCAGGCCAACGGGCCCTGCATGGTTTTGCAGCTGACGGTGTTGCCGATGCAGCAGTCTAGCCGCCAAAATCACCCCCCAAGCAAAACATGAGTGTGGCGGCTCCATGGAATTAAAGCAAATGCTAAAGCGTTGTAGAGCAAATGCAAAAGTGTAGTAAAGCGAATGCTGAGTAAGCGTAGTAGTGCAATTGCAAACCATGTGAGGCGAGGCAGCAGACCTGCGGGGTGTCCCACCTGTTCCTCTGCGGCTGACTTGGCCCAGGCTGCCAGTGCACGTGCTGCTAGCGTAGCTGCCGTGGCTGGGTGTGTGGGCAGCAGCAGCTGATGACCACTGGCCAGAAGCTCAGATAGCAGAACTGCACACACACAGAAGCAGCAGTCTGGAATTATGACTAGCTGCAGTGGTCAGTCGCCAGGGACAATGCACCGGCAATCGGGATCGTCAAGAATTTAACAGCAAGCCTCATCAAGTTTGTTGTGTTTACTCGGTTGCCTGCCTCGAATCAAAGCCGATGCGAGTGAAGCAGGCATAATCAAGTCTGCAAATAGCACTGACAATCCCTCCTTTCCAGAACCCTTGGCTGTGCAGCTATTGAGCAGTCTGTGTGCTTTGCTAAATGTCATTCCCCTTCACTCAGTTCATTCAGTACTGCTCATTACTTGCTGTT
>QAXH01000327.1:0-20915 GCA_004335635.1 Chloromonas sp. AAM2 | reverse complement strand
TTCATCATCCCCTTCTTCATCATCCATAGTGAAGAGCTCCAAGAGATCTGGAGCCACATCGATGCTTGCATCAGCTGCATTCAGGCCCAGAAACTCTGCACCGCTTGCCTTGCCACCTTCCCCGCCAAGCATGCGGGTGATCGCCTCCGGCCGCCCATTCAGCGTGCCCACACCCGCCTGCTTGCTGCCGTTGCATTGTGCATGCGTGATTCCTGAGGCCTTGGTGTGCCCTTTTGCCATGCCTCTCGCCCGCTCCGTTGCCTGGCCGCCTTCTTCCTGCAACGCACCTGATTGGATGGACACTGCTGCTGCTGCCGCGACCTGTATGCAACCCACCGTCCCGCTGTCCTTTTCCCTCACCGCTGTCGCCTGAATTGCAACTGCTGCTGCTCTCTGTGCACCCTGCACGCCTTGCACTGCATCGCCATTGGTTTCCTGAATCGCCATTGCCTGGATGACTGTTGCTGTTTCTTGGGTGCGACCCCCTGCCATCGCATGTCCGTGCACAAATGCAGCCCCAGCCCCAGCCTCAGCCTTCAGACGCTCCTGTTCTGCAGCCTGCCTCATGCTGTTGTACGTACGAGTAGAGGCACAGCCAGACAAAAGAGGCACAGAACTGCCCTGCTTTGCCTCCGCAGTCACCGCAGCTGCTGCCACTGTCCCACCGTCCGCTGAGCGCCCCGCAGTCATCCTGGCATTGCTGGTAATGTTTGCGCCAGCCACACTTCCATTGCACTCTGACCCCGCTTTGTCCCCAGCCCTTGACAGTGACACCAGGGGCTGCCCGTTCGTACCTGGCTCCAGCAATTCAGCTGCGGCACCAGCCGCCTCCGCCCCGGCCCTGTCATCTACCGCCACGCCCGCGTCCCCAGACACCTGCTCCTGTGCGTCCTCACCCCCTTCCACACTGCCCCAGCACCGGTCCGCCCACACCTGCCTCCTCCGCATCGAGCTGTGAGTGCTAGACGCGCCATCCGGCGTCCCGCCCTCGCACTGTTCATCATCCGCATCATCATCGCTCACACTGCCATCCGATTCGACAGCATTCCGCCCCAGATTTGTGCACCCGGCCACTGCCGCTGCCGCTGCTGTCAATGTGCTGGGTGTGCCGTTGGCTGGTGGGTTGCCCGTGGTCGCTACCCATGCCACAGCAGCAGTAGCGGTGGTGATGGCTGAGGTGTGCTGCAGCATGGGTGGTAGGTCGTCGTCCTCTCCGGCCACTAACTGCAGCGCTAGTGTGGCTGCCTGCCCCGCCCGCACCTGCAACACGCAGAGAAGTGTAAAACTGTCTGGTGGTGAAGAGTTGTAAGCTACAAGGAGCCAACAGCCTCACCGCAAGAACACCAAACTTTGGAGCACACCCAACAAGTTTGACTGTAGATCTGCTTCACTGTCACTAACTGGTGAGCAATTGGGTGAAGGTAGACAAACATGCCAGGTTAATGTAGTGGAGTGTGTCACACACCTGTCGCACGGGGATGTGTGCCCGCTGGATGCCCGTGATTTCCACGGCCATGAAACCGCCGGACAGGGTTGGCCCCAGCCGCAGCTGCTGGCCTATCTTGATCAGCCCAGACACCACCATGCCTGAGATGACTGAGCCAACACCAGCGACCTCGTAGGTGTGATCCACCTGGAGGTGGTGGATAGGCAGGCAGTGTGACCTTAGTGAGAGATGGTTCTGCACTACTGGCATGTGTCTGTGATTTGCATGGCTTGCATCATGGTGTCTGGTCTGCTTTATGGACATGCACCAGTCCCTAAATGAGACAGGGAGAGATGCTTACAACCACGGTCACCAGGTAACCCTTAGAATGAACACAGAAGACAAAGCGCAACAGACAGGGCAACTGACCCAACCACCCCTCCTCCAGACCCCGGGCCAGCAATCGTTGAAGAGACCATGGATGCGAATGCGACATGGCTTTTCGTTTCTGTTCGAACACAAAGTGTGAAAAGACCAACCTTGACAAATATAAAATAGATTTATGCCAAACATTGCATAAGACTGTTTTTTTGATGCCCTGCAACGGAGTCCTCAGTGCACAGGTTCAAGCCTGGCTGGGAGCAGATAAGTTGGAAAATTGAGATGCTGCACAAAAATCATGGAAATCTTGAAATAGATCCACTTGCTGGTGGCACTGTCACGAACTGTTTTGTGCCGGGTGACCCAGTCATTACCTTACCTGGAAATGCACGCGTGATGCCTCATCTGCAGCAGTCACAGCTGTCATGCCAGATGCTGACCGCCCTGAGCCGGAAGACGACACTGCCACAGCTGCTGCTGCTGCTGTTGCACCATTGCATGAATCTGCCGCAGCAGCAACTCCATCAATGGCCTGCTCAGGCGCTGTGCCAAGCTCAGTTGTGTCCTTGCCGACTGCATCCGCCACCTCCTGCTGCAGGCTGCCCAGCTGTTCCAAGTCTGGTGTGCTGGGATTATTGCTCACGCTGCGACTGGTGTTAGCAGTACAGGTGGCTGTAGCTGTGGCTGTGGAGTTGGCCGCAGGTGCCTGGTCCAGGCCTTGCGTGAACCTGGTCAGGTCCGGTGCACTAGCTGTAACTAAGGGGGCCATAGCAGCGCACCTCACCAACTGCTGACCCGGCTTCAGTGCATGCAGAAACGCATGCAGCTGGTCCAAGCCCTTGCCGGTAACCGAACTGACCGGCAGAATCGGACACACGAACGGCAGCGATGAATCTCCGATGCTGTCGTTGTCCGAGCCCAGCCGCTGCTCGCCATTCCGTAACTCAGCCAACTGCTGTGCGGCGGTTACTGCACTTGATTCGTCTTCCACCAAAGGGGTGGCTAAGTGAAGCAGTGCGTCCGGTACAGTGCATGGTGTGGTTGGGGGAGAAGTGCCTGACGCCCCTGAGGCTTGTGGGGTGGGCCAGGCGAGAGCCACAAGGGACCGGACGTCTTGGATTGTCGCAGCCAGGGTGGACTCATCAACCATATCCACCTGCATGAGTAGGATAGGCCATGGGTATTAAAATCAACCTCCCGGGTACCATGCCGCAGCAGCGGAATGCCAGCAAAGCGACCAGAGCAACACTAGGATATTGTCAGACCAAGCTCATGAGCGAACAACACAGCTCTGAGGAGCGAATGAGTGAAACATGGCATGGCTGCGTTGTGAGCTCAACGCTCTTGTAGTTGATAAGTCAGTAGGACTAGAAGCAGCTTGAAGACGTGCACCAGCCATATGTCAGGTAGAGCGCTCGTCCTGTCCACATGCCATTTGAGACATGAGAAGCCCCTGGTTTAGGCACCGTTTGACTGGGCACAGGCCTCCCAAACACACAGTAAAAACCGACGGACGGGGTTCGGCCTCTCATGTTTGAGACGATGTGATGACCACCTTTGTGATGAGCACTGCGACAACGGGTCCTCTTCTTGCTATGGTGGCCATACATTGTACATGTTGATGCGAACGATTCCTGGTCGTGTGGCGCTACATGGTGTTATCACCTTAGTGATGACCACTGCCACGGGTATCTGCAGCGCAACGGCAACTGCCAGGTGCTCGCGGCTCATGCGGCCCAGGCCCCGCACGGCGCAGCAACAAAGCAGAGCGTAGTCCGGCAGCAGGGCCGTCAGACCGTATCTGCAGCGAGACAACAACACAAGCACATCGACGTGGTAGCAAGAATAACACCATCACACATCACTGATAAGATATTCTAGTCTCAGGCATGCAACAGCTGCCTGTGAGCAAAGCGTGCCCTGCCTCGCCAACGTGAGCAGATCATGCACGTGCTTGTAAACATCCTCATGTATCTGCACGTGCTCATACCGCACTGTACATGCAACAGCATGCGGCAGAAGACAGCCATGGCTATTGTCCTGCTTTGCCCTTCATCATGCTACAAACAGGCCACGTGGCCGCCTGCACATGCGCATGCCCATGTAGCGTCTGACTCACAGTGCGGTTTTGAGGCACCTCTCATGGCCTCCCATGTCGATGAATGTGAGCACCTTGCTGGCCCCACTGCACACCTCACTCAGGGTAGACACTGCACGGTGGGGCGATGGGGGCAATGCGAAGCCCCGGGTCAGTGAGACAGTCCAATGAGATTGCAGGACAGGTGCTGTCTGGGCGAGGGGCAGGAGCACGTGCAATATCGAGGGCAAGCGGCAGGCAAGGGGCAACAAGCTGACAAGAACATTGGGGGTGTACAGTGGATAAGGTACAGACCACCAAAAAGCCCTGCGCACCGGCCTGATTCATCAGCAGCGGATGGACATGAGCAGGACTGTGCGTTCCATTCCTTGGCCAGCCAGCCTCCTGCTCACACAGCGTCCCACCCCACAGCCCTTACCTGACGTCCCTGCATAGTTGAGCACCTTTCCCTCCCCATCGTAGCCCAGCAGCTGCTGACTGAGGCTGCTGGTGCGGCCGCTCTCTATCTCGTGCTTGTGCCGCAGCACCGCCACCCGCGCCGTGCCGCGGCCCGTGTCCAGGCAGGGCAGGCCGCAGCTGCCATGGGTCAGCACAGCCACAAGGGTGGACTTGCCAGCGTCAACACAACCAGCCACTGCACACACACATCACACCAGAGTTGTCACTGCATTGTGTATGTGATTGAAACTCGAACGGCATTTGCTGTTGTGGGTGTATTGTGGATGCTGCGGCGATGGCCAGGTGTTGAAGCAGTGACCAGCCAACCCCTGTGCAGAGAAGGACGCCAGTTTGAATACGATAAAAGTGACACTCTGTTGGTGTTCTAACTGAACTGGATTGTTGCTGCTCTGACATGCCAGTTAGGGCCTTTGAAACGGAGACACAGTCGATTTGTTGTTCGGCCTGTCATACGATATCGACGTGAACAGACACCCATTCACTCACACACATACCTGCCACTCTGAGGTCAGTGTAGGCCACCTCCTCCACCGTGCCCCGCTGGACCTTGGCCAGTGCACAGCGCCGGCCGTGGGCCCCGGGGAACACACGCACCTGCGGAAGACACGCACAACAGCAAGCAGAGTGACTGCCGCAGACACACTTGCAAAACTCAGGGCCACAGCTCCGCAGACACTGAGCTTCCAGCCACAGCAGACATTTACATACAGGGCTGCAGGCTCTGGTACGATTCATCCCTTTTCACAGCTGCCACAACCACACACCCAGCTTGTTTGGCACACATGCCATTGCCCATGGCACATCTTAGGGCTCGCATCCTTACAAAACATCAGGAATGCTACGCCTGCGGCTTCAAGCTCTGCTTTGTCATGTCTCTAAATGCTACTGTTGCTGCGCTCAGCCCTGCTCACAGCCGCCTTACCACTGAAGCTTGTGAGCGAAGTGAGCGCGCCATGCTGTGCAGTGTGGCAATGGATGCATCAAGTTCCGGTGAACCCAGGCCCTTGGGATAGCCGTCATCCTCAACACCTGTATGCCACAAGACGTTGAATAATACTATTGACAATACAAACAGTAGACAGTACAAGCAGTGTGGGACCGTATTGTGCGCGACAACATAGCACAACCATCGTGGGGCCACACAGCGTGGCCATCTGTTATATCAAGTGCATTGAGGGTTTGCTGACACTGCCCTACCTGTGTGGATCAAATCCGTTCTTGCCATCGCATCAGTAACAGTAAACCTGGGAGACAGGCACCTAGAGATTCTGACAGGCATCTGCTGGTACCGACAGGTTATGGGTTCAAATCATGGCGACGACAAATGAGAAAACAAGCATGACCAAGAGGGTAGACAGGAACACCGAAGGTTTTGCTCGATTCTACTCTCCCAGGGAAGCATGGTTTCTCCGTCTGCCTGCATGACATTCCCTATACAAACCAGCATGGGATTCCCTCTACATGAGCATGACCCCCTGTGATGTGTATCTCTGGTGTGATCTGTGACCCCCTAAACATCTACATGATGTCTCCAGTCTGACAACAGCAGTTCACGAGGTGTGCATGGAACTGCTCTGCCAGATGCGAACGCAATACATAGAGAAGATATGCATTCAAGTCATCAGCAAAATGTATGCACAGCGCTGCCTGTCCTCCCAACATGGATCCACGCACCCAAGTAGTAGAAACACTGCCCGCTGCCCTCTGACAGCCGGTACTTCATTTGTGTGATCTGCAGCAAGGTTCACAGCTCAGCAGCTTTGGCTACTACCCAAACATTGCGTGGTGGTTCTCTGACACATCGCCTTGGCCTTGCTCGGTACAAGCAGTTCACATGCTACAAACTCATCACAACTTTGCTTGTCGCTTGCCACCAGCTGGGTCCCCTGCTTACCAGCTGCTGCAGTCGTATGGGATGCGGGTTGTTGAGCTTATACTTGTACTCGATAGCCCCCTGCTCGTCCTCAGGGCTGCGGCCAAGGAAAAGACAGCCTGTTTGCAACACCTTTGCAATTGACGGGCTCTGAACCACATGGCCCGGCCAAAGGACAAGGCAGTGTGCTTCAAGCAACGCACTGTGCACCCCAAAAAAACCCTTGGACTGCAGTTATTTGTCACCTGCTACAGCTTGCTGCAAAGCGAAGACATTCATACAACAAACTTAGCAACAGGCGATATAGCATGCTCAATGTACCAGGTCACATTTTTACGTGTGTCGTGTCACATAGGAACTTGTCCCAGAACTGGCATACTTTTGTTTTTGCCTCGCTGTGCTTGACCCTGTTTTTGTACCCTCTGGACCCGAAAAACACAAGCACCCTCCTACCTGAGCCAAGACAGAGAGGTGTCGATCGGCTCCAACTTCATCTTCAGCTGCTGAGCTGCAAACGTATGGCGCAGAGCGGACATATGTTTGGCGCATGGCGGGGTGGGGCCATGGACATGGCCAGCATGCTACATGAGCTTTGCAAGGGTGGACATATCTATCATGCCTGCCCACCAATTGTAATCATCACACGAACACAAGTAGTGCTGGAATTAGTTCTAGAAAGGTATGCTTTTGATGCAGAGTGGGCCTGTACCTGACCCGGACAGTGCACATTCTTTGAGGCTTGCGTTGGCAGCGCACATTCTATATTGCCTTCCCTGTTAAGTGGTGAGACTTTAACCTGCCCTTTAACCCGCACTGGCTGTGCACGTTCATGACAGGATGGTGTATGCAAGCTGCACGTGTCCTTGAAGCACGGCACACGTGCTGACAGCCAGTCGGTGCACAGAGCAACATTTGCATGAGAATCGTGTTGGCATGTGGCTAGAGTGTAAGCAGGGCAGGCAGCCGGAACGAGAAACAACGGGACACCCTGTCCAGATCGCTGCCTTTGCAACTGATGCTCAGAATTGTGATTGTGATTGGACTAATGACGGCGCCTTGACAATCAGCAATAGTCACAGCTCGCACACACCTATGCTTTCTGCTCTGCATGCCCTTGAAGACCGTGTGGAAGAGGGTGCCAGGTGCTCATCCCTGCGTCTGAGTACACAATCAACGTCAAGCCCTCTGTCTGCTTTTCTCGCATGCTTTGGCCCAGTCTCCAGAAAGGAGCCACATGCGAGGTCCTGCCGCCTGCACAGGGTGAGATAGATGGGCATGCAAGGTAGGCAGGTGGCTTTCTGCTCATGGCTCACCTGACAGGCGCATTGGCTCCCACACAACAATAGGTCCAAGCCTAAGCATGGGCTAGGAACCAAGCCATGGTACCTTAAGGTAGTTTGAAAGGCTACCCCATAGTAACATGGCGTTGCCAGTGTGCGGCAACCCCAGTGGGACAGCTGTGGCATGACTCACCGCTGCTGCTTCACCGCCTGCCTCTCAATGACCGGGCCAGCAACTGTTGTCCAGGAGGACGGCGGCCTGCGAGAGCCCAGGTCGCTGACCTCCTCAAGCAATTCCATTCTTGATGTGGTGTCTGCCCTGGGAATGGGGAAACTCTGCTTTCTACACTCAGCCAGGTAACCAGTGCATCGTTGATGTATCTGCAACACGACAGCGCAGGCAAAAAAAGCCACATCACCGTGCGAGAAAACAGGCAAGACAATGCACGTGCGAGCCTTTGGGCTTTGATGTTTGTGCGCAGCAATTGTTCATTGACGGCCGCAAACCGTGACTGCGTGCACACTGTGTTGGAAAACCATTTGCGGTCAAGGCAGGGCAGGCAAGTCCTCGCCACAAAGATGCTGGCATCCCGCAGCCTTGGCCCAACATCCATCCGAAAAGAGGTGCCAACATATGTTCTCAATCCAATAGTGCTGAGCAGCTGCGCTCCATCATGCAGCTTGGCGAGCATTGTGGGTCCTCCCGATGAGAGCCCCATCACACGCGGCAAGCCACGAAGGTATGCATGTCGCGCATTGCAACTGACTGCGCAGCGTGACGACATGGATCTAGAAGCTGGCAGAAGTTGGTCCAAATGGGGTTTTGCAAGCTAGCCCTGGCCGCCGATTTGTGTTGCAGGCACAGTGCTCGACATCAACTAGCTCCATGCAGAGCGAGCACCTTTGAGCAGCAGCGCTCCATTGCTCAATCTCCCCAAATTGCCAACGTGGGTCATCAAATGCACAAACTACAGGACAGCAGCAAGAGTGGTTTCTGCAGGTTGCAGAGCAGGGCATAGCGCTTGCACATTGAACGACTGGTCAAATGTCTACAATGCATTCGCATGCTCAGGGGCATGGGATGGCACCCGAGTCGACCTCGGTGGCGCCGCAAGTCGCGCAGTCGCCTGTGCCCTCCTACTCCGCTGCGTTAGAAGATGACGTCGCATACGATGGAATTATAGCCGAGGTTCCTACCAAGCCGTCCAGCCTCTATGTCAGGGTGCGTGGAAGCAACCGCGGTGATCAGCACACCAGCACGCCACACGCAGCACACAGCACGTGTGTCAACCAGCCTTTCACAAGGACCCACAGCCACCCAACAGGTTTGAATGGCGTGCAGATCCCGGCAGCACCACTCCAAGTCATGGGCTCTTGCCAGCTCCATGATCATTGTCAACGGGTGCCCTTTCTTCTGCTGTGTAGGTGCGGAGCATGGTCAAACACTTCAACACAGCCAAGGGCGTGTTCAAGGCTGTTGATGGCGTGGATGTGGACATTGAACCCAGCACCATAGTGGCGTTGCTCGGGCCGTCAGGGTCCGGGAAGACCACATTGCTACGTCTGATCTCAGGCCTCGAGTCACCCACCGCCGGCAAGATTCTTTTTGATGACTTTGATGCGACAAACACACCGGTCCAGGACAGGCAAATCGGCATGGTGTTCCAAAACTATGCGTTGTTCAACCATAAGACAGTTGCTGAGAACATCAGCTTTGGACTCGAGGTGAGGTTGCCACATTTTGCACCTCTGTGGCATCATATGCCAGCCAGTTGTTGATACTTACCAGTGCATACACATACCCACTGGTCTACTGCAAGTTGGACAGTGAGATATCATTCTTGCTCCTGCTACGGCTCACAACGTGCAACAGACAGGTCACACGTACCCTCACCTGTTGACATCCCATTTGCTGCCTTGCTTCTCTCTCCTGCCGCCCAACCAAACAGTTCAACCACAATTGCACAGCCACAGTACGCCACCACACCTTCTGATGCGCTTCCGTCTGATTTGGTCTCGTTTTCTCAACAGGTTCGTAAGTTGAAGATAGACCACGCTCGGCGAGTCCAAGATCTTCTGGAGCTGGTGCAGTTGGAAGGGCTAGGGGACAGGTTCCCTCGCCAGCTCAGCGGCGGCCAGAGGCAGCGGGTGGCGCTGGCTAGGTCCCTGGCAAGCAACCCAAGGTGTGCAAGCACTGCCTGGGAGACTTGCTGGTGATTGTGCTGTGTGTGATTTGAGGCTCTTCAACATGCAACGTATCTTCACTCGCAAAACTTGAACTTGCAACTCATCCTTTCCTGCTCCAGCCTGCCAGCGCTGGCTCGAAGTTGTAGTTTCCTGTTAGGTGTGTATCATGCGGCGGCTCGTGAATGAGGTATGGGGCCTTCTTTTCTGTCCAGGTTGCTGCTTTTGGACGAACCATTCGGTGCCTTGGACGCGGTTGTTCGCAAGTCACTGCGGGCAGGTCTCAAGGAGATTGTGCGCAGCGTTGGCGTCACTACCATCATCGTTACCCATGACCAGGAGGAGGCCTTTGACTTGGCAGACAAGGCGAGTGTTGGGCAGGGCCTGCAGCAGAAGCCACGCTAAATGCGCTTATCCATGTTGGTCTGGAAGACTCAAGTGGAAGTCCAAGGTATGCCAAGTGGTAATGAAAATGGCGGTGCTGCACAGTGCAGCAAAAAGGGTGCATGTGATGCTGATGAGGAATTGTTTTGGTGTTAGCAGGCCTGGGGACCACGACACTGGGAAAAATTCTGCAGTGGGAATGCAGCCAAGAATAACATCCTGTGTATGGTTTGTCACCTCTGTTACAGGTTGTGATCTTCAACCGCGGACGCATTGAGCAGCAAGGGTCACCTAATGACATCATCAAGACACCCAAGACGCCCTTCATCATGAAGTTTGTCGGAGATACCAACATTGTGCCTTCCACTGCTCAGGTGTGTGGGGTGGTTCAACAGTGCGGCTAGTGTGGAGCAGGGTAACTGTGGAGGGTCATTCGGCAAATGCAGACGCCTGGGTATGAAGGGATGCTGAATTCTTGAATTTCCTTGCATATTAATCGAACGCAACACAGCTCAGCGCTGTTGTTCCCTCCAGTGGGGAGCACAGGTGTACGTTGTGGGGTAGTATGTGCAGCGTGATCGGACTGTTGCAAAAAGCATGTGGACAGCCTGCTTGTGAATGCCAATCACAGGAGACATATCTTGTTGCTTTTTTGAGGTACAGGAAGTACTGAACTTGACCTAGATCTGCGTGGTCATGCCTTGCAGTTACTGCGCAAGGTGGGTTTCAGCACAACCAAGAGCAACGCCATGTTCCGGCCCTCAGACATGACCGTGACGAAGGTCCTTTCCGACCACTCAGCCCCTGCCACAGTGGTGGACAGGCACAACCTGGGCTGGACCATCAAGTACCAGCTGCGATTTGATGACAGCGTGGTGAGCTTCAGGGGCAAGACATGGGGTGAATTGGGCATGGTGCTGTTGGCGGCTCAACTCGTGTGCACTAGGCTCGGCTGTGATGCCCACGCTAGTTCGGTTATTCTTATATCTTAGCAGCCCAGCAACTGTCAACTGGGGTTGAATTGGGTACTTTGATCGTGCAGTGGGCTTTGACTCCAGTCAGGGTTCTACCGCTGGTACCGGCCCAGTGAAAGCTTGGACCTAAAGTTTCAGGTCCCCGGCTACTTAGCCGGGAATTGGTAAGATAAACGGGACCCCATGGCCCTGTTTACCCGTCGGTTTCCAATTCGCCGTCAGTGCTCCTGGGCAGGTTTACGCCGCTAGTACTCCTGCCCGTGAGTTGCAGCCATTGCCCAGCCACACTTTACCGGCGAACCAGCACCATGGCACCAAAGCTGAAGCGCAATGTTGAACGTGGGGTCAGAAAGGTCAAGATCACCAAGACCTTGCTGCGCAATCGTTTGTCAGCCACATGCATGAATGCATTATTACGTGTCGAATGTCATGTTAGGGTTGCGGAGATTGGCGATCATGAGAATAATACTGTAGTGAGAGAGGCTGAGAAGCTTTGGGAAGCGGATGGCAATGGTCCGGGCCATGGGACAATCCCAGGGCCAAAGCACTGCATGAGGCTGTGGCCAAGTTCCACACCTCAGAGGTTTTGTTAGGGGATCAGGGGGCCGAGGAGAGAGAGATAAGCAAGGCATTTGAACTGGGTGAGCGGAACGAGCCGGTTGTGGATGAGCAAGCGTTTGAGGAGGAGGAGGTGATAGATGTGGATGAACTTGAGGTGGATGGCATGGATGTGGATGAGGACGAGGATGCTCAGTTGATGAGAGAGGCTGCAGAAGCAGAGGAGCGGAGGCAACGGCTCTAGAAACTGATGATATAAACCGTTTTGTTCAAGTTATACAGTTTACCGGGAGTCTGTAATCTTGAGGCCTAGCCGCCCAGCAGTTTACCGGTGCCAAAAAGTGCATTTGGTAAAGTGTAAAATCAGTTTACCGGGGTCCAGAAAACTAAGATGTTTTCCGGTATAACCCTAACTCCAGTGTACTGTACTACAATGCTTCGCCTTGCCGCCTAACCTGGTTGCATAATGCTTGTTTCTCAGCAGCCTGCCAACAGCATGCCTCCATCATCCATATCAGCACCTGACAGGCGACCAGCACACACCACTGCTAGCATGTGACCGTGTGCACACTGTGTGTCTGCAGGAGATTGAGTACTTGGTTTCACGAGAGATGGATGACAAGCAGTACAACCTGGACGTCGGCCAGCGCGTGTATGTCGAGCTACGACCAGAGGCTATCATGGGCTTTGAGATGGATGAGATTGACAGCGCACCCATTCTCTGAGCCGCGTGTCGATCGACTTCCTGTCGCTCAATCCCTAGCCTGCTCAGCAGTAGTAGGCTACATACCTTTCCAGCACCGATACCATTGTCTGCCCCTACACCACCCAAAAAAAAAAGTTTGCCAGTTCTGGGACAATTCCTGTGAATACCACTGGAACCGGTGTTGGTGATGTGTGTTGTAGTTGCGGTTTGCGGCCTCAGTCAAGCCTTGGACTTGGTGCGGGTTTGGGTGGCGCAGGTCCTAAGGCGGACTCATACAGTAAGATCATCAAGTATTCAGGGTCAACCAAACAACCAAACAGACCGAAGCCGAGGCGGGAACTCAAAGGAAGACGCAACGCCATTGGTCGGTGGCAAAACACACGAGGAGTCGCACATCAACTGCTCCAGAACTGGGAGTCCCAGAATTGTCCCAGAACTGGCAAACTTCTTGTGCAATACCTGTGCTGAATTCGGATTACAGCCCTTCAGAAACCATGGTTCAAGTCCGTGTTTCCTTTGTGCACGTGATCTGTGAATTGCTTGAGCAGGTGGAATGTCTTGTTTTGCTAGCTGTGAGGCTGGCTGGTCGGCAATGATCCGGCCGAAGTATTCCGGGTTGATACTTTTTGAACCCCTGGAACTGCGACACTTCTTGTTGGCACAGGTGTTCCAGTTAGTAACAAAGTCATACTGCTTTGTTACCTTTGGACTTGTATTTCTATGCAGATATCGTTGCATCACCCCAGTATCTCCGGCTTGTTGCATGGCTAAATCTATAAAATCAGATTAGTGTGGTCATATGGACTTTCCAAGGCATGGTATTGACCATGATGCTGAGCCCTGCAACAGGCAGTGTGCTGTGCGCACAAGTGACTGACTGACAGGACTTGCGCCTCAACCACCTGCTGCGTTCGTGTGATTACTTCATTCCGTGGCCATGACACGCTGACAACCCATTAGCAGAGGTACCTCCACATTCAAAGTGCCTGACCAACAGTTCTGCCCTGCTGCGAGACGGCTGACCATCCTCAGGCAGAATTCTGTGGCAACAGGACTAGCCTGACACCTACCTGTACTGATTTGGATGATGAACCATGTAAGCTTTGCGCTTGCATCACGAGGCCGTCAAGTCTGATTGACAGTGCTGTTTCGTGAAAGCCCAAACAGCATGCATGGCGGCTGTTCACGCTGAGTCGTTTACACAAGATGCACAGTTATCTGTGGAAAGGGCATGCATGTACATCTTGCGTTGTCAGATCAGCCATTTGGCACGCCTGAGCCTGCCAGCATGAGATGAGCAACTGTTCGTACATTAAGAACAACTCAACCATTGCATCGGATAGTCAAACCACGGAAATGGATTATTAATCAAATCGGGCGTGAATTGGCTTCTGAAGCGCCTGCTTTCGGCAAACGTGCACGGTTTTAGTTTTCGTGGGCGTTCCAATCAAGCTGTGCCTGCGACAGCAACATCTGGCATCGATAAGTCGGTCCAACGCATTGCGCCTGGTTGAGGACCGATTGCTCGTTATTCTCAGGAACCCTTTCTTGCGGAACCCTTAGTAGGAGTCAGCTTGGGTCAGGATCAAGCACAATGTTGCGCGCACTGCGCAGAGCAGGCCAGTTGAAATCTGGCTTGCAATGTCTGGCCGCCAAGGTATACTAATCGATGGAAAGAAGCTGCAGCAGGTCTTGTATCAATTCCGATCACCTTCACAGCACTGCGGCGAATCTGACAGGCAGCGACGTTTGCCGTGTATGATGCGCAGGCGACGCTTGACGGAGTTGCTGTTGCTCCAGCCAGTTGGTCAGCTGTAGCGGGTGCGCGCATGCCCGAGCTCATACTCATACATGGTCGGACATGCCGCTGTGACTTCGGGCAATCACAATGCTGTGTTGCATGCGCGCGTCAACACCATTTGCAGGTTTCAGTACAGCGACCATGATGCCTCCCATCTCCTTACTGAGGTGAGTTTCAGTGCTTTGTGGTGTGATGCCGTATCAGCATTTGCACCTTGATACCAACCCTGCAACCTTCTTTGCTCTTCCCAAGCAGGCACAGCGCGCTGCCGGCCACAGGGTGCTGGGCAGTGCAGACTGCCCGCCAATTTCGCTCAGGGGCAGCCCTTTGGGAGTCCTTGGACGTCAAGGTTCCCTCAATGGGAGAATCCGTGTCCGAGGGCATGATTGCTGCCGTGTTGAAGAAACCAGGTATGTAGTGCCTATGCATGCACGTCAAACCCACATGCAAAGTAGAGCATTGCACGGACTTGCGTGCACATGGGGCAGTGCAAGACAACTGGCACATGGGGCAGCGCACTCGCTTGTTTGTTTGTGTTTTTGACTTGCCCACTACCATGTATGCAACTGCACACACATTTAAAAGCGTGGTGATCGCAGGTGATGCGGTTAAGGAGGACGACGTCATTGCCCAGATTGAAACAGACAAGGTCACCATTGATGTCAAGTACACCAGCAAACAAGGGGGAAAGATTTCACAAATCCACATCAAGGAGCAAGACATAGTGCAAACGGGCAAGATGGTATGCACTGTGGAGTTAGGAGAGGAGGGGGAGGAAGCTGCCCCTGAACCTCCCAAGGCTCCTGAACCTAAGGCAGCACAAGCACCAGCTGCGGCATCCAAACCACCGCCGCCACCGCCACCGCCTCCCCCACCGCCATCACCATCACAACCAGCTGCACCTTCGCCTCCCAAGACTATGTCTGGCAAACCTTCGCCTGCAGCTGTGAGTCAAGCATATGATAGGAGACTAAGCCAGAAAGTAGCCTTATATGAAGCTAGTGATGTAGATAGATGATCAGGTGGACGGGCAGGCAGAGCTTGAGGCTCAGGGTATGCACAGAACCCGCCCGATGCAGCAACGGACAGGCGCTGTAGGGTTTGCCTGCAGAGAGTGAGGCCAGGCTCAGAACAACGTTCAGTTGTGAATACTTGTGCCGAGTGTGTGGACTATGGCCATTGATCACTGTGCCAACGAGAAGCAGCATGGCCGCATAGGCAATCTGTGGTGTGAGAACAGATGGCAATCACAGTTGGGCTTTGGACTGACTGATGTTTTTGCATCCGGTTCGTTTTGGTGGCAATCAAGAGCACATCACGAAATGTCGCAGAAGGAAAGTATTACGGGAAACCTTACAAACCTGTTACCCTGCGTCATTATCCTTGCTTTTGTCACTGCTTGTATGTGCCACAGGACGCTGCATCCCCAGTCAAGGCACTGAAGCCCGAGAGGTAGGTGGGCTGGAGTAGCTCACCAGCGTCAGCCAAATCACTAAACGTACTGTGGGCAGGACGAACTAGCACAATACCGAGTAGAATGAGAGCCACACACAAGCCAATGAAAACAACATGCTGCACATGCTCACTCAATATCTTGGTCCAGCACAGCGCCTGCGCATCTCTGTGTTGCAGCAATTACATTCCGAGTTATGTGGAGCTAACGACACATACTGTGACACATCATTGCTGTGATAGTAATGTGAGGGAGGATGAATTGCACACTTTTGAGTGCCCGGCTTATGCCAGCTTGCGATTTCGACACTATAGAACTGCTCTGGAGTCTGTGTACGCTGTCACCATGATGATCGATGCCGCGTGCTGTTTGCTGTGTTTGTTTGCAGGCGGGTGAAGATGACCCGGTTGCGCATGCGTGTGGCCGAGCGGCTCAAGGGCGCGCAGGTGATGACGGGGGTGTTTGGACTTTGCACTGACAGTCCTTTGCAATGCGAGTATGATGATGCTGTGTATGGAGCTTGAGCCATCTTCTGTTCAGCTTGTCGGATAAGACAGATGCAAGGTTAGGGGGTATGGCTGGATGGCTGGCATGCAATTGCGCTTGAAACTCGCGGGAATCTCCTGAGGTTGGAATTGCTAAAACGACACTCACTCACTCACTCACAGAACACGTACGCCATGCTGTCTACCTTCAATGAGGTGGACATGAGCAGTCTCATGGAGATGAGAACCACATACAAGGTGAGGGGTTCACAGCAGGTTTCGTGATCTGGTCTTCGCCTAGGCAATGGCAATCGTCATACATTTGCAGGCATATGCAGCAGGGACTCTGAAGCGCAAAGATGCCATTGAACTGGGCTTCACCTGGGCAAAGAAGACATTCACGCATGTGCATGCTTGTCAATGGCAAGGCACGCAAGCCTGTGTTTCCTGCCATCTGGTCCTTGCACTGTGCCTGGTAATTAGGAATGCCTGCTGACACATGGCATCCATTCGGTTCCGGTTCCCCATAGGATATGTTCTTGGACAAGCATGGCGTCAAGCTAGGGTTCATGAGCGCGTTCATCAAGGCCTCGGCGTATGCGCTCAACGAGGTGCCAGCAGTCAATGCAGGTGAGTGAGTGAGTGAGTGTCTTTTTTCATCTGTGTCGTCCCACAAGTCGAACAGAAGGCACGCCTGGTGTTGGCAGGCACAATGGCTGGTGTCAGAGGGTCTCATGTTTAAGGCATGAGCACAGGGGTCCGAGGCACCGTCGGGTGGGGCCAGCAAGCATGGAGCAGTCATTTCACTGACAGGTCTGTATGCTGCGGTGCAGAACCACATGATGCGCACTGGTTGATTTTGACACGAGTTGCATTTCCAGGGCAGGCGGCCTAGCCATCCGGCCTCGGCTGTTCGGCAACTGTCCCTGGCAAGTGATGGTGTGTTTGCAGTGATTGACGGTGATGAGATTGTGTACCGCGACTATGTCGACATCAGCATTGCAGTGGCCACGCCCAAGGGCCTGGTGGTGCCTGTGCTCAGGAGCGCAGACAAGCTGAGCTTCGCACAGTGTGAAAAGGTGAAGGGTGGGGCAGTGCTCACATGCCGCAGTGGACAGTGTGCTGGCAGCAGGAACACTGTATGATAGGTAGCAGGTAAGGCTGCGTTTTCATCTATCTCAGTCTTGTGATCCTACCAGAGACATCCCCCAGCTTGTCATGTTAAGCACTCGATATGTGTGGATAGTAGGGCACAGACTGGCTTGCTGAACGGCAGTGGCATGCGAGGCAGTATGCGGGAGCTACAAGGGCAGCAGTCACAGGCTGGTCCCTGGGAACGCTTGCTCTGTCGTCCTTGCCATTGCTAACGTAGGGGTTTTCCAGCCGTTTTCCCTGTTGACCTGCTGCACAGAACCTGAACGAGCTGGGCAAGAAGGCCCGCGAGGGCACCATCAGCATTGACGACATGGCAGGCGGCACATTCACAATCAGTAACGGCGGCGTGTACGGCTCCATGCTGTCAACACCCATCATCAACCCCCCTCAGGTAGAGGCCTAGTTCACGACCAGAGCACCCATGCAGTTGATATGGCTGCGATTTAGATGCACATGAACAGCACTGGTACTGGTTTGCCACCACAGTAGAGAACCAACAATAGGAGAACGTTATGGTGAATCTGGAAGCCATACTGTTAGCTGATTTGATATGTAGATGGTTGCGGAGTGCGATTCAGTTGCAAATAATCTGGACTCGGTACTGATTTGCCGTCACCGCGTCAGGGCATGGTCGTTCAATGGCTTAATGTGTAGTTTCATGGCTTGTTTGTATGGCTGCGCAATGCTTGCCGTTCATGATGTACACTGCGCCTTGTTGCAGAGTGCCATTCTGGGCATGCACGCCATCGTTCAGCGCCCGACCGTTGTTGGTGGTGGCAAGATTGAAGCCCGCCCCATCATGAACATTGCCCTCACCTACGACCACAGACTTATCGATGGGAGGGAGGTAAGACATCGTGTGTTTGCGTAGTCAAAGCACGGTCACCTCGATTACTGGTGCCTTGGCAAGTGAAGCAATTGTCCAACAGGTGAAGCGATTGCACCGCATACAATAAGGGCATTTGCATGCACGAGAGAGAATTGGATTGCCCATGACTAGTGTAGTCGCAATGATTGCGGGGTTTACAAGCAAGGCGGGATGACTGTAAGATGCAACCTGTCCTGTGATGTTGCTGCGAAACATGCATGTTGGCCGGCAGCCTGGATATGAAGCCTCATCGTCAGCATGGAATGCTCTTGCCACGATGGGCCGTCTGACCAATACTATGACCAATACGTCTGCTCTGTTACGTGTGCAGGCAGTGACCTTCCTCAAGCGAGTAAAAGAAGTGATTGAAGATCCCCGCCGCATGCTCATTGATTGCTAGAATGTTCTTCCTTGGACACGTGTGCCCCGGGCATATAGGCGCCTGGTGCAGCAGGAACACGAGAGAAAGGGCTGCCAGTGTTTCTTAGTGGCGTAGTGGACTGTGTGCGCCATATCAATTGAACGCCTGCTTGGATGCTTTTGTTCAAGATGTCAACAGAAGTCGCCAACGTCTGGTTGCTCATGCTGCAAGGCACGAACTCGTGTCCTCAGCTGCGATCGCAGTGTTGTTTGGAGTGCACCATGTTCGGACCGCAAGCGTCTGATGTGGACTGCCAGGGTGTTTTGCGGTTGTGTGTGCGTGCTTGATGCCCACGTATGTGTGTTGTGCATGTACCAGGTCATGTTGTAGGTATGTGTGTGGTGTGCAAAGGCTCGCTTGAGATTCTTTTTCTACCTCGTGTAAACTGGCATGACCTCTTCGTAAACTGGCATGCGCTATTGGTAGTAGTTGCAGTACTCGAGAAAATGTCATGCAGGCAGACGCAGAAACCATTCCATCACATGCAGTGATTTGAGGGCTCAGGCTCTCAGGCACGTGCCAAACCCCAAACCCTGTTGACGACCAGAATCTGATCCAGGCCCACTGCCCTGAGCTTACATACTGAGTTTGTTGCAGCTCACCCGGTGCAGAGGGCGCGAGACGATGTAAAATGTAGTCCCATTTTCACAGCTGTCACTGCCTGTCTGTGCGATGGCTTCTGATCGGGCAAGGGCTGAGAGGCAGCAACATCACGAGCAGCAGTTGCGATCAGTCATTCTATCGGTGATCGAGAGAGTGCGTGCAGAGGATGGCGACGCCGGACAGCGGTTGGACCGTCATCAGCTGAAGTGTGCGTACGCGGCGCTCATGGGCACCAAGCCTTGTAAGTCCACAACATGAGTCAGTGACAGGCCAGAGCACCAGCCTTGCCAGCACTTTCATCCCCTTGGCAGCCTCATGCCGCCTTACACGTACACGTGGTGTACACACACATGCCCACATGGCATACAATACCCATGGCGACAGACGCGTGAGAGCGGCCTGAATTATGACAATCCACATCATGACACACTGTCATGCGCTCTGAATACAGCGAGTGAACCCCACTTCATGGGACAACGTTCATGTCCACTGTAGTCTCAACACTGTAGCCTAGGCCCGCCTGCAAGCTTTGACGGGCTGCAAAGCACGCGTTCCATGGGCTTCCGCTAAGCCCAAGACACGCTGCATGCTGTACTGTGCACAGCAAAATTGCAGGTAAACTTGCTCATGTCAAGGGGCCAGGACTCCGGCGGTCACAGCAATGTCTTGGCAGCATGTGACAATAGCGCCATGCCCACAACATGGCAGCACTTCATCGACAGCATGCAGGTGAGGTGAACATGGGGCTGGTGAACAGTGGCCAGTCAGGCAACAAGGTCTAGCTCTGCCTTTGATACCTCAGCTGTCGAGGAGGTGCTGCAGCGGCGTTAGCAAGAATGCTCTAGGATGCTAGCCCTGTGTGTTCGGTAGAGGTGAGTGTTTGCACGGGGCAAGCTGTCAGGCAGCATCCTGTACCACACACAAGTTCAGCAGAAAAGCATGGAAACTTACAATTCACACGCACATTTTGAACACGTTGACATAATTAACACACTATCAGATTCTTAAGATATCTTGTCACCTGCAAGAGTCAACAGTGTCCTTATTCTTTAATGCATTTCTAGTGGCAATTTAAATCAAGTGTGTCTGCATCAAAACAAAGTGCGAAAGCTGAAAGGGTATCCAACACAAATCTTTGCCTGTCCTTGTGTTCAACCATCATTTGAGACTGGCTGACATATCCGGACGGAAGGTTTTTTCGGCAAGCTGCCCAGAAGCTGAGTCAGCACAGCCCCATCAAATGCAGCCCCAGGAATTGTCCCAGAACTGGCAAACTCCTTTCCTAAAAGCAAGATGCGTGGTTCTGTGTGCTGTATGGTACCAGCCAGTGAAGCAAGGCAGCGCCACAATGCAGACAACTGGCGGCCTCCATTGTTGCAGTAGCCGGTATGGTGCACGAGCATGTGTCGCCCATGCTTGACTGATGATCAACATGCAGCATGGACGTCGTGTCCCGCCTGCATCCATAACAGACATGCTTGCAGCATGCTCTATTGGGGCATGTGCAAGTGGCACATGGCTGATACACAGAGAGCACCTCACTATCAGTATGTATGTTTGCACAAGGATATTTGTGCACATAGTTGCGCCGTTGACATGCAGTGTCAGTGACAAGGAGCGTACTCTTGCTTGTGCCATGGCAGGTGCTGATGAGCGCAGCGAGGGATCCCGATGAGCACGTGCGGCAGGTCTTCAGGAGCTTTGACATGGAGGGTACGTATTGTTGTTGTTGTTGTTGTCTTCTTACATCCGTGTCGATGCGCGCAATGCGCATAAGGGATGTGTCCCGCAACTCAGGGACCAAAA
>QAXH01000323.1:300-14113 GCA_004335635.1 Chloromonas sp. AAM2 | reverse complement strand
CATGTCATCACGCATCTGCGCTCGAAGCCTTGGCTCCTGAAGCAGATATCTCACTGCTGAAGTGTTGACTGTAACAGTATCAGGATAGACCCGGTCTGTTACGGATATATCCCGCATAAACGGGTAATCCATCAATCCAATTTCGGGTTAACGCTTTTCATAAGGCAGTTGTTGGTGTAACCATATCATTGACCATTTGACTATACAACCATGACGGAAGCGACAGTTGCACGTGCTAACCATCCAGATAAGCCCTTGTTGACCCACAGCAACTCAATACACGTGTTCAAAGCCCCAGGCTTACCCGGCAATTGCGTGCTGTGCTGCTGATAGTTGCTCTGAGCTGGCCCAATGTCAGGGGCGTGATGTAACTAGGACCGGCGCTGGGCTTCCGCAGCACGAACGGCAGATCGTCATTCACCAACTGCAACGGAAGCTTGGACGCATGATCGGTTGCAACCTTGGACATGTCATCCGCAACCTTGGACATGCCTTCGGCGACCTTGGACAGCCCAGGACCGGCCGTTATGCCCAAGCCCCACGCGCCCTGCTTGCTAGGCAAACCCCCCATGCTGCCAGCCCCTGCCGCGTTAGCTGCTGCTGTAGATGGGGCGGGCGAGCCACCGAGATGCCCTAGCAACGACGCCCGGCCGCTGATGCTGGCTCCGTTGCCCGTACTGCCGGTACCCTTGTTTTGTATGTGGTTGTTTGAGAGTTCCCCGACGCATGTGACCACCGCCCCCACCGGCAAGTACCGCTCCGTTTTGCGCATGCCGTGCTTGGTCATCTGCCTGCGGGCACAGACGGCATTCGTGACACGTTAAGCGGACGACCTACCTACCATACGCACAGTGTCATTGGGCCGTGACCCATCTCGGCGTCCAGGCTTGTTTCCAAGGCAGCATGCGGAGTGCAAAGCAGAAGATCGTGGAAGATGCCAGGGGTGGGGCATTGAACAAAGTCCTGTCAAAACCTCAAAACTCTGTGATGAGCACGAAGGCCAGCACTGTGTACGACACAAAGAGTATGAAGGGTGTAATAGTGTACCTGGGGCACAGGTGAATCACGAGGAAGGCTAGTGAAGAGTACCTCCAAATGAACGTCAAGATATACCTGTGAAAGCCCGTACACAGCAAACACTGTTTTAGTCACATACCATTGGACAACCTGGACCTCTGTGCTCCAGCGGTAGGCCACTGCCTCCTACTTCTCAATGCACTTGCGCACTATGCGGGCCACCTCCTGACACTCCATCACATTACGATTACGGGTTGTCTGGTCCAGCTACAGCACTGTACGACTACCCCCTGGCCGGTCACCCGCTATGCTCTCCGGACCAGCCTCATTCAGCAGAGCAAGCCCATATGCTTGCATAGAGTCACCCGTCCCCGTCGCCCGTCGCCCGTCCCCCGTCGTCCTGTTCTACGCAAATCCCCAATAGGCGCACACACACAACACACACAACCAGTCACCGCCACCGCCACGCCCAACCTACCAACAACCTACCAATAGCCTTACCAACAGTCTTACCATTAGCTTGCATCACACCATGTGTCCTCACCTCAACCCGTCCACCGACCACACCGTCTCCATGACTTCGAGGTCTTACAGATCCGAGCAAGCTGACATGCTGGTGACGGTCTGACTAACAGCCTGCTTCACACTTCCTGCCCTCCACCCACCACGCCTTCTCCATGAGCACCTTGCCCAGCGTAGCCTTGCTCAGGTCCTCCCCTATGAACTCGCTCTTGAACTCCATGGCGCTGCATTAACAAGTGAGTGCGTGAGTGCGTGAGTACATGAGTGAGTGAGTGAGTGAGTGAGTGAGTGAGTGAGCAAGTGACTGGCTTTTCACATCTGCATCGTTAGACAAGTAGAGCAGAAGGAGGCTCAAGCTCATGCACAACATCACCACTTTCACACACGCATTGCAGAGAACTGTGCAGTGCAAAGGACTGTAGGGGTGCTGAGTCCGCACAACCCCTGTCATCACCTGCGGGTGCGCTCGGCCTGCAGCGCGTTCTCCACCTTGACACGCACGCGACTGCCGTCCTCCTGAACACAAGCACGCAAGGATGTGCACACGCCTTGGGCATAACAGCCAGAGCTAGTTGAAACCATTGAAATGCCGGTTCATTACTGGTGCCCAGTAAACCACACCACACGTACCATTGTTCCTCAGCACGTCAAGCCACAGTCAGCAGCAGATGAGCTTACGATGCTGCAGCTGGAGCAAACACTTGGATAACTCCGTGTCACTGCACTCTCCTTTTACTGCCCTACTGTACTGTAGGTTCCCATCTAATCAACAGTCTTAACGAACAACCAGCCTGTCCTCACTCTCAAGCATGAGATTGTTAAAGACTGTTTGCATTCACAACACATAGGATAACTCCAGTGAACAACCTTGACTTGTGCGCAGCGCAATAGGGTCATTCCAGTGAACAATCTTGGCTTGTGCTCAGCGCATCATCGCTCACCAAGTACCATTCGCATTCCTCGAACACCTTGCGCGTCTCAAAGGGTTCGTACACTGTGCGCCCTGCAAACAGCGACATGTTGCACGCATGTAGAAAATAGAAAACCTCCGTCTACAGGTGCAGCTTTGCAGGTTGTTCAACACATGCACTGACATACAGAGCATACACTGGCATACAGAACATGCACTTGACTCTTGCTCCCCTTCCCCTTGCCCTCTTCTGTCCCTTAGCACTTTATTCACCGCCATTCAACCGCTCTCACAGCCATTGCAAAAATGCTTTCCCATGCTCGCTCATAGTCCTGTTAGCATGACACCAAATGTCCAGCCCAGGCCCCACCTTCGCTCCGCTGCTTGCGCCACACCTCCTCTTCAACAACCTGAGGGGCAGAAACAGACAGCACATGGATGGCATGACTGACACAATGTACAAAGCACCATGATGAGCAGTGGGGTTGACTCAGCACTTGCGCGCAAAAATCAGCGCGGCATGCATTGGAAGGTCCTGCCATCTGATGAAGCGCTTGAGTTAGGTGTATTTAGTAAGGATAGTAGTTCGACTTCATCCCAGAGTACGCTCAGGCACACACAGAGAAGCACTGCACTGATGCACCGTGCAAAAGAAAACAAGATGAGCGAGGCCAGAGGAAGGCAGAACACAAAACAAGCCGACTAGGCTGACATGAAAGACCAGCCTTTTTAGCTAGAGAATGGGTAAAACAGGCCAAGTGACCGGGTTTTACCACGCCTATAGAAACTGCCTCACCCTTGCCCCCTGGTGCCACACAAGTTCACCCTATGGAGGAGTTGGTGTTCTGTCCTCCCTTGGCCTCTCCTACCTCATGTATTACAGCCTGCTTGTCGCATAGCTCGCATTTCTTGGGTGCATGGCTGTTGACACGCCCTCGAATGGCCACTAATGCAGGCAGTGTGTGCACAATGCGCCGCAAGTCTGCAAGCAAGAAGCGTGAGAGCTGCTGACATTCTCGCTTTTGTTGCAGGAGACAATTACTCTGCTTCAAGACAAGAGAAATGCTGTCATGCAGCAAGTCCATGCTGCTGCTTGCTTTAGCATGGGTTCCATCATGGGCTGGCCAGATTGGTAAAACCAGCATGAAAGCATTGCATCACATGAATCATTTTATATGACGTCATGATCAGGCGCTCAGTTATCTACTCAACTCTGCCGCTGTCCATGGTCTATGAGAATGTGCATGATGTGCATGTCACCCTCACTTAGACTTACCATCTAGCTTCGTTACGTCCTGGGCTCTTTCTAACTCCCACGCTTTCCGTCCTGTGTGTATACTGTACAGGTAAAGAGCTGCTCCGACGCCCAGGCTACACAATCCTGAAAGAGAAATCCATGCCGAGAGCCCTCCATCGTGTGGGCGTCTCGGGTAGGAGAGACTGGGCTCTTCTTGGCTCATCGCAACATCAGTGCTCAGCTCTCTTTTCTAGAATTCGCAGCAATTCAATCAACAATTGGTGCAACTGTAACAGGACAGAGATGAGAGAAGCCCTAATCTAACCGCCACCGTTTTCAAGGCGCTGACGCAACCAGTCGACTAGACTACTGAAGAGAGTCATTATTGAGTCGCATCAGATTAAGCGACCGGACCTTGCCACCATGGCAGTGCCGGACATCGTCAAGGGCTACGGTGCGCCTAGAGAACGTCTTGCATGTCACTGATCCGCATGCCTGCGTGAACAACGGATTGGTCACTTCACCCTTGCAGCTACTGCCATCATCTCTCTGTTCTCGGGCGCTGCTGTCGTGCACAGCATCTTCAAGCCGGACTTGGTAAGGAACACTCGATGACAACTTGCTGCGGCTACGTGTCCCTGACGGCACTACCAGGCGACCAAGCCAGTTTGCTGAATCTTTGCTGGCCATGCACTTGGTTCAGATGATTGTTTTCTGGTGCTTGTGTTGAGTCTTGTTGGGTCCACCATGTGCGATTTTGCAGACCCTGCCCGTGTCAGAGAACAAGGAGAGTCAGCCAGCAGCTTCTGCAGCCAAGACCAAGTGGTGCGTTACAGCAGGCAGAGTTACAGTAGGCAGAGTTACAATGTTACAGTAAGAAACCTGGTGGAGGATGTGTGATTTCAACATGCGGGTCTGAACTGAAAACTATGAGCGTGTTAGGCACCTCACAGCAAGGACCTCAAGTTTCTCACCAACTCACCCACACACAGCAGTCCATTTGGTATGCCCCATTTGATTGCCAAGACATGCTACAGAATGTGTCGTGGCTGATTTATTGGGAGAAGAAAGCGTCATCAATGATCTTGAATGCCCCACATGCAGAGGTCTCTGAACGGTTTGGTCAACCATCAGTCTTTCCATGCCGAGGGTAGCTGGCCCGGGGCGTCCTGTGTGGGGAGGAGGCAGCAGCAGCGGCGAGGATGAGCCTGCAGGGGGGCAGGCACAGGTGAGCACAGACTGAACACAAGCTGGGCGTACACTCGGGAGTGAGTATACTGTGGTGTGTGCGGTTGTTAGAACTGGCAAACATCTTTTTTTAACCCGATGCATAAATGCCTGTGATAATGATCACGTAGGAGGTCTGGCACTCGGCCCATCATACCGTCGTGGTTGGTGGCCACATCAGTGGATTGGCTGAGCATGTTGGGAACCTTGGGTTTGGACTGAGCAGCAATGCAAACTGGAATGAACACCCGGAACGCATTCACGCAACATGCAGGTTGGCGCATGATCAAAACGTCCAAAAACGTCCAAAAGTGAATGGGCCCGTGTCTGCACGGGCAATGCTTTTTGAACTGTGATTTTTGTCAGGAATGTCCAGTAGCACAATGTGCAGCGCAAGATGTTGAAGTGTGACCCCATCTCTCAGAGTGTGACCTCAGCCCCTGTGTCAGTCGGGCTGTGTGCTGCTCTGAGTGTGCCCGCAGGGTGGCCAGGCTGCTGAGCAGGTGTTTGAGCGCTACCTCAACGAGCTGGGGGGAGACATGGCAAGGTGTGTTTTAGAGTGCCAGGCAAGTGTGCTCAACAACATAGTGCCATGTGATTAACATAGGCCAGATACCCAGCTTTTGCCAGTGATCCCGGTGCTGTGTGTCCGTCCACCCGCCTGCTGGCCTGCCCGCCTACCTGCCCGCACCCATGGTTGCCTGCCCACGTGCCCACCGGCCTACCGGCCTCGTCCGCCAGCCCCTGCCCGCTCAACGTGCACATCTGCCGCTTCCGCCAACCCCGCAGGATGTTGTAGGTTAGACTTACTACATAAAGATTGCCACTCACTAACGCGTTCCAAGCCAGCCAAAACCCGCCAGAACGAAGAGGACGAGCAGAGAGCGAAGGCGTCGATATATAGCCACGGATTTCTCACTCTGACGGCACTCTGACGTGCCATGTGCCACTCTTGGTTCATAGATCCTTTGAGCAGTTTGGCATCTTGCAGTTTCGCCCAGTCCAGATATCCTACCTGTTGCCTGCCCGCCTGTTGCACAGTTCCGACCCCCTGTTTGCCCATGGTGTGGGTAAGGTGCGTCAGTACCTGGCCAGTGCCGTGGCCGACAGCAGCGCCTGTCTCATCTGCCTGGGCACCATCCGGCCCCAGGAGGCCGTGTGGAGCTGCTATCAGAGCTGCTACGCGGTCATGCACATGACGTGCATGCAGGTGAGGCGTTAGCAACTTTTGAAGGCCCCATGCAGACATTCATGTGCGAGGTAGGAGCAGGGCAACTGGTTGTACTTTTGGCCCGCTTGGGTCATGCGATAGGCACACCTGCAAAGTCTGGGCTCGGGGTTTGTTTTGCAACCAGCCATACGATGCAAGCCCGCTTTTCCCACTAGATTACATGGCCTCCAGCAGGCAAGGAGTGTTGGTGGGCAGACAAGCACAAAAACAATCAGCTGCGCGGTGACAGCACAGAAAAGAAGAGCCGGCGAAGACTGTGAACGATGTATGCTTGCTTCCTTGCAGGAGTGGGCCAAGAGTCAGATCGATGCGTGTGTGCTCAAGACCATGAACCGGCTGAGCCAATTCCCCGGTGCGGCTGCGGAGGCCCGGGCCACTGCGGAGTGGGGCTGTCCCAAGTGCAGGTGGGCCATGGACCAACCCTTGAGCCACACGTATGGACGGGCATGCCTTCTCTATGTGAGACTCCAATGTTACGACGCAGAACGGCCACGTTTCTATGTGAGACTTTAAAACAAACTTGTCAGATTTGAAATCTACAACACTGGCATGCATCTATAGTCATGTACTGTCTGACCCTGTTGCTTCTGATGAACATGATGGCTGATGCCAGGTGTGTTTCACAACACTTATCAATCAGGCATGAGCCAGTCCACCCATGCACGACCATCTGTTTTCCTCCAGAACACAATAGTGGCCCAGGTTGCTGTTACTCACAGTGTTACTGCCTCACTCTGTGTTACTGCACTGCAGGCAGCCTTACCCCGCCTCTGCCGTGCCCCGCTCGTACACATGCTTCTGCGGCAAGGCCGAGGACCCGGAGTGGGACCCCTGGAGGACTGCCCACTCATGCGGGGACCTGTGCGGCCGGTCACTGGCGACAGGGGAGGGGGAGGAGGGAGGTGCAAGCGGCTGTGGGCACACATGCCTGCTGCTGTGCCACCCGGGGCCCTGCCCGCCCTGCCCACTGGTTGTGGATGCAAGGTGAGGGATGTGATCACGTGCCTTGTCACATGCCTTTTCATGTGATTGCGTGCACGTGGGTTGCGGAAACGGTCGACATGACATGGATCCCATGCTCGACATGACATGGATCCCATGCTCGACATGACATGGATCCTATGTGCTGCAGGAGCCCTTGGTTTACAGATCCTTTGAGCAGTTTGGCATGATAACTCGTATCTTGAGTATTGTTCCTGTGGCAGTGGTTACCAAGCATCAACACTGTCCCGTGTTTGTCACTCAGTGGCGGTGGTTTCGCCACACTGGCGGCCTGTGGTGCTGCAGAGCTCACAAGCTGTGTTCTGTGACAGGTGTTACTGTGGCAAGCGCCAGGACCAACGGCGGTGTGGCCATCACGAGTTCGGCTGCGGCGGCCCATGCGGCATGCTCCTGGCGTGCGGCCATGCGTGTCAGGAGGCGTGCCATGCGGGCGAGTGCCCGCCATGTGACGTGCAGGTCAAGACCAAGTGCAGATGTGGGGCCCAGGTGAGCGAGTTCTTCCTGTCGTACTTGTCTGCAGCTAGTGAGTTCGACATGGCAGATTCCCTACTCCTGGGTAGAATTTCGTGTGTTAAGATTTAGGTATTGCTATGCAGGATGCTATGCTAGTGTGTAGGTTGAAATTGCTGTGCTGGCTCATATGGCTATTGATCTCACACACCGCGTTGTCGTTGTTGTTCTAGGGGACATTCGACTGATGTCTTTGCCCACATCCATGAGCCAGGAGTGGCCATAAAATGTCTTCTGTGGTGCGTACCGTGCTGTTTGATACATTTCGTTTATTTTTAATTTATACAATAGCTGTGACCTCGATGCCATCATGCTTTTGATGCCATGATCGCTGCACATGCAGAGATGAGCGCTCTTTCCATGCATGGCTCCATTGTTGCGCACCTGCAGAGCCGGGCCGTTTCTTGCTGTGAGAGTGACTTCCAGTGTGACCGGGTCTGTTGCAAGCGCCTGGCCTGTGGCAATCACACGTGCGAGGCGGTGTGCCATGCGGGTCCATGCGGCACATGCCCGTCAGAGGGCACTCGCACATGCCCATGCGGCCATGTGATCCATGTGGGCCTCAGCTGCATGGAGAAGTCACCCACGTGCGGTGGCACGTGTGGCAAGGTGCTGCCATGCGGACAGCACACGTGCCAGGACAGGTAGGCCGGATGTGGGCGTACGCTCATCAACGCTGTGCATATATCCGTACCCATCGTGCACTGGCGTGACTCAAAATTCTTTTGAATTACACCAGCTTCTGGCCGTGGTCGCTTTGGTTATCGCACTCTTACACTAAGTCTAGGGTTTACCCAAACCAATGCAAGTAAGTCACTTACTCTGCAAGCCACACTTCCGCAGCTCCAGTGATAAGGCCCGGGCACAATTAGTTCATGCATGGCGCCAATCTGTGTACCTCGCAGGGTCTGAGCCACTTCTGGAGGCTGGTATTTGTTGGTGATGTGCAAAAGGGGTCATTGGCGTTACTGTCTCTCTTTACTTATTGCACATGCATCACATCATACCTCGTTATCGCACAAGCCGCATGAGAGGATTCTTTCCATGCATGCTCAGGTGCCACATGGGCGAGTGTAGCTCATGCCGCGCTACCGTCACCAAGACATGCCGCTGCGGAAAGTCGCAGAAGGCTGTTGCATGCACCCAGGAGCTTCTCTGTGACCGGCGCTGCAACGCCATGCGTGCATGTGGCCGCCACCCATGCAAGCGCCGCTGCTGCATGGGCGGTCCCGCATGCCCTCCATGCGAGGAAACGTGCAACCGCAAGCTGCGCTGTGGCAACCACCGGTGCCCTGCCCCTTGCCACCCGGGTCCATGCAGACCCTGCCCGCTCACGGTCGCGTTTGCATGTGCATGTGGGCGGGCTACGGCCACCCTTCCATGCGGCGCTGAGGGAAGGGCCATGCCGCCTGTCTGCTATGCTAGGTGTCAGGTGCCTGCTGTCTGCCGGCATGCGCCTGGCCCGGCACACCGGTGTCACTATGGACCTTGTAAGTGATGGCTTGTGAGCTGGAGCACATGTTCATGACAGATGGCTTTTCCTCTGCTTATACACTAGTTGGCGTTGTAAAGAAGTCGTTGCCTAGCACCTTACACAGCTTGTACTCCTGTTACTGTCCTGAACAGTCGCTCCAGTTTGCTCGTGCATTGCTGCTGACAATGAGTTTGACTGTGTGGGCCGTGGCAGACGCACTCTGACCACTGCTCCTCCGCTTCTGGTTTCATTGTCTTGCCATGTCAGTATGCTATGGCGGTTTTGCTGTACATCTCTTTTCAGTTGTGTTAGTAGTCATAACATAGTGTTCATCGGTGAGCAGTCCTCAACAACCAGGTTCGTGCAACCATGTCCATGCAACAGTAAACGCATTCCTAAAACAAGCAAACCCTTGCCATGCAGGTCCTCCATGTGCCAGTGCATGTGGCACACTTCAACCATGTGGCCACCCATGCACCTCCAGCACCTGCCATGACGCCCAGCCCCCTGCCATTGCCTCCTTCATTCCACCTACCGCGCCCAAGATTCACCTCACAGCCAGCGCCATGCTTGAACACCTCGGAAACGGTTTTGGTGCCACAATTGCTCCAACTGCCAGAAACGGTGGCAGTAACGGCTCTCGTGCTGGGCGAATCAGCAGCAACGGCCAACCAGGTGACAGCCAAGGCTCATCCAAGGGCCCTCCAGCTGCCAGCTTGGCAGCAGCTGGGGCGCAGCTGGTGTTGGAGCAGCTGGATGGGAAGCTGCCTAGTAGCTGCCCACCTTGCACGGTTTCTGTGACGATCTCCTGCCTGGGTGGACATGAGCAGATAAACGAGGCTTGCTGCCGAGCAAAACCGTACAGCTGTCTGGCGCCTTGTGGGCAACCCTTGGCATGTGGCAACCATGCATGCCAGTTGCCATGTCATGCAACTACAGATGCAGCGGTCGGAAACGCACAACCAACACCATGCCAGGCGTGCACACAGGCATGTGGGCGACCGCGCTCATGTGGCCATGCATGCGAAAAGCCATGTCATGCAGATCCATGCCCACCATGCAATCTAGCAGTCAGCACGCCCTGCCACTGCGGCAAGGTCTCTCTCTCCCTTCCCTGCACCTCACTGTGCGCCGCCCAAGCTACAACCGCCGTCTCCACCATAACAGTTGGAAACGGCCCAGCGAAGGTGGTTGAGGATGCCCTTTGTTGTGGCAAGCCCTGCCACAGGCCGCTGCCCAACTGCCCCCACCCTTGCCGCGCAGCCTGCCATGCGGGAGCCTGTCCCGGGGCACGGCGGTGCGAGGAGGAGGTGACAGTGCGCTGCGCTTGCAAACGGATCAAGGCGAAATGGGCATGTTTTCAGGTAAGGGCTGAAGCTGGCAACCTAGAGAATTATCATACTGGTCCCCGCCATGACTGAATGTCCTAAAAATGGCACACTGGTGGTACTCGGGTATTGGATACCCAAGAGCAGTGGGAGCGGAACTATCACGGATTATCAATCACACCGAGGTGAGATACCATGCGCGAGCAGAACGAGTCCCTCGAGCAAGCGTCGCACCGGCCACTCAGGCCATCACATGCAAAGTTGAGCGCACCAGTTTGCGCATCTGTTTGGCCCTATTGCAACAGCCCAAAAATTGTCGCAGTTGGAAACTCCTTGCATTGGATAAAATCGTGACCGCCCTTCCTCATTGGGTGAGACGCAGTATGTCATGCCGTAGTTCACTGAGCCTACATGGATTCGCATGGTTCCACCTACATGGGTCCACCGTCCTATGAAGTTCTAGACTCATTTTCTCACGTAGCCTCTGCAGTGTTTCTTCTTCACCTTATGTCTTCCTGACCTTCCCTCAGGGTCTGTCCTGAGTATCCATTGTATCGAACGCATCGAGTATCCACCATTGTTACTCATTGTATCGTCAGGTTGCTCTACAGGCAGGTGTTTGTGATGATTTCCTAGCCTTACCTCCCTTTTTCAACGCAACCCCTGCAATTGTTTTTGTCTTGTCTCAGGTTTCTGCCGCTCTCCAGGCATTGGGTCGTGCCGCCTCCTATGACGCTCTCACCCCCCTCCGGCTGCTACCCTGTGACCCGGAGTGTGCCCACCCCACTGCAGCAGCCAACCCGGCCAAGCAGCACAGCCCCCCCAAAGCCCCCATCACTGCCAACGGTAGCAGCAGCAGCAGTAGTGCAGCTGGCAGGAAGCAGGACCAAGCTGCAAGTCAGGGTGTGCCAGCGGGAGTAGGTGGCGGGAAGGCTAGGGCGAGCAAGGCGGAGCGGGAAGCGGAGGCGGCAAGGCGGGAGCAGGAGAGGCTGAGGCAGGCGACCAGGGTGCAGCGGCTGGCTCAGCTGAAGACTATTGCGGTGTGGGCAGTCATTGTGATGATTGGGTTGCTACTGGGGGTGGGCCTGCCGCGTATGCTGGCGGAGTAGAAGTCAAGGAAAGCCAGCTGGACGCCGCTGAGCCGTGCCACATCACACCACATAGGTTGAGCAGCTGGCAAGTCTGCACAACCTCTGTCCAGCGTACTATGGTAAGCCAATACCTACCAAACAGACAGCCAACGTATTCCCACACTTGCTTGACTGGTGAGATGACAGTGGTGCTTGCATCCATAAGGCTTGGCATGCTGACGAGGGTTGTTGGCTGTAGGCTACAGCGATTCGGCCATTTTGTATGTCAGTTTGCGCAGTATTCAGTTGTATTCGTGGTTCTTGCTTGCATGTGGTATGTAACGAAGGTGGTGTTGGTTGTCAATATGGGCGTATGTTTTATGCAAACGACCTACTTGCACACCCAGAGAATTGCAGCAGTGCTGATGTATGGTTTTTTGCGTTAACTGCGCTGTCACTGTATATTCAAGTACATAACCTGAGGACCTGGGGTCGCGGATAAAACATATAACCCGCGTAAATGCATATGGCTGTACGTGTTTCTCCGCGGGTGGCAAGCTGTGTGGCTCTCAGCTGCAGCATCAGTCATCGCATGTTGTTAGGGCTACCAAGGGCCTCTCAGGCAGACGGTGCAGGTCTTTGGGAAGTGCTGGCAGGTGCAAGTCAAGTGCTGGGCAAGTCTGTGCCGGATGCACTGCGCGATGCAAACCTCGCGACTACAGGCAACTGGGTGCCGTCCCAGCTGCAAGCTGGCGCCCCAGCTACAAGCCAGACCGGTGCTGCAGGCCAGCTACAGGCAGGCCCAGCTACAGGCAGTCTAGTCAGTCTTATCAGGGACCACCTGACCCTAAGCCTGACCCACATGTCCCCCAAACCCCACCTGAACCGTCACCACCAACACTCACACGAGAAGACAAGCTGACTGAGGGCCTTTCACCACAGCATCACACCGTTGTGTGCGTTTGCCAAAGAAGCAAGGACTGCCATGTGCAAGCTTTGCAAGGAGGGCAGTTGCGTCAGAGGCATCTCCAAGGGCTACCATGATGCCATAGCATAGCAACCTGCTCCGCTTGGAAAGAGCGTGAACGTTACAGTTTACTCCATCGCAAGTGGTATTAAACCCACACTGGCATTGCAACCGCTGTAGGCGTCGGCCTGTGAAAGCTATTGGATTCATAAACACATGAAAGCCAATGGGCGGTCCCTAACATAATCAAGCAGCCGCTATCTGCGTGTTAGCGCTGTCTGCTGCTGAAATCGCAGCTAACAGTTGCTCCAGTGGCGCTGTGGTGAAGAGAGTGGCGGGGTAAACAGCACTGCCCCATCTGGGATGCAACAGCACCTGCAGAAGAACCAGCAATAAACAAAAGGCTCCGGTGCACGTGTCACATGTGAAGACTGTGTGATGGACATGCTTCCCATGCAATTATCCTATGGGCAACAAAAGAGGATTACTGTCTGTTCTGTTCAGCCATGATAATGTGTTAGAACCCATTCACGCATGCATGCATGGCTTGCCAATGCACAACACCATCCTGGGGCATCCTGAAGCATCTTGCTGGTTGAACCTTTCAAAGCCTGTCTTGGGTTGTGATGTTAGGGAAGTTCTTGAAAACTGTGACTGCGGGCCTGCATGGGGCAGTTTTCCGTGGTTATAAATTGGCCAGGCCAAGCGCGGAATCGCCAGGATTCCAAGTTTGTTAGCATTCCGTTGAGGTTGAGTTCAATCTTGAACAGCCAAGCTGTGAAGACCAACGTAAGAGGGAATTCTCGACATTCAAACTAACGAGGGAAAAACCAGGTTAACTCCTGAAACATGAAGAAACTCATATGAAGTCACTCCCAACATTTGGTTGCCTTTGAACTTACCTTACAGCACCCTGCGTTGGATGTCTTATACCCCTTGAGGCAGCTGAGGCCCTCAACCTCGGGATAAACAATCTGCCCCTCCTTGTGGACCATCTGCAGTCGCATGGCGCACATGGGCTGTCACATGGCATGGAAAACAAATGGCAGGAGAGCATATGCTGAAGCTGATGGCACAAATTGCTCTCGCGCGGTGTGCAGACATGACCGCCCAACCACCCTTTGATTGCTGATGCGGTGAAGGGCATTGATGGTGAAAGCAACAGAATAGACAGCAACACATCCGTAACATCATGCAGTGGGTGTACAGAGGTTGTATGAGTGGCGTGCAGGTGATGGGCAGTGGGTGTGCAGAGGTTGTATGGGTGGCGTGCAGGTGGGCAGTGGGTGTGCAGAGGTTGTATGGGTGGCGTGCAGGT
>QAXH01000320.1:0-10797 GCA_004335635.1 Chloromonas sp. AAM2 | reverse complement strand
GCATGCGTAGCACAGTTTTGTACGCACTGTAGTACCCGCATGCGTAGCACAGTTTTGTACGCAAATTCTGACTGTACACTACTGGCTGTGAGCGTCTCTAAGGACACTCTGCGGGGGAGGGTGAGGGGTGCAATTGTGTCTTGTTACAAGCATGTGATTGCAAAGGGCAGGTACAGACTGAAACGGCGCCTTGCAGGATGCAGAAAAAATTTGTCGGGAAGGTTACTCTCAAGAGGTGAGGGATTCCAACCCGTCCAACCTACATGTGAAGGGGATTGCGACACACACGGATAGTTATGGTGGTGGTACAGAATCGCTTGGTACGGAATCAAACATCATCCCTGTGTTCCAGCGCCTCGTGTTTTGATGCACGGCGGTCCTACAAACTTCGAACACCAAGAGGCAGGAGCAATCGGAAACTACGCTGATTTCTTGTTCGCTTTCTTGCTTCTCGTGTTCTCTTCAGATGGACGAGTTGCAGGCGGAAAACGATGAACTGAGGCAGCTATTGGACGCAGCAGAAATGTCTGCGATGGGCCAGCCATCTCACCAGGCCGCAGCGGGAAAACAGAAAGCAACCGCAGCAGCACCCAAGCACGTGCCAGGCAGCAGTGCTGCGGCAGCCCTCGGCAGCCCTGCCAATGGATGCGGTAGGCCTGCCAAACAGGGCAAGGGGCGTGATGTGGTGCGAGCACTGGACCTTAAGGCTGCTAGCTCTCCAGACGCCGCTGGAAAAGGACCTGTTACAGAAACGGCTGGGAAACGTTCTGTGTCAGAATCCGCTGAACGTGAAGGGTCTGTGCTGGACAAAGCGGGGGATAAGGAGGTGGCTGAGGAAGAGGGCGATGGAGCTGCTGCTGAACGACTTGCTGAGCTATCCACCCAGGTACTGTCGAGGTTTGGGTCAGGGGAAGGCATGCATGAGGCCTGCGAGGACAATTGGGTATGCAAGAGGACTGCCTTGTATTAGCTCCAGCAACGTTGTTATGTTTGCCGTGTTGCTGTGTGCGGGAGGAATGTGTGTGTGTTGTGCTACATCGGGGTGTTGTTGTGCGTTGACCATCCATCTGCGTAGCATAGTTCATGCACTGTTGGGTCTTGCTCAGGTTCAAGACCTGACGCAGCAGCTAGCTGCTAAATGTGACCAGGTTGAGTCGCTCCAGCGCCAGCTGGCGGCTGCAGCTGCAGCTGGTGCCGGCAGCAGCCAGGAGGCAGTGGCTGTGGAAGCCCAGCTGGCGGCCAGCGTGCAGCAGGCGCAGGAGCTGGGCCAGCTGGTGCAGGAGCTGCAGGCAGCACAGGCTGGGGTGCAGGCGAGAGAGGAAGCTGCACGGAAGGCGCAGGAACAGGTGAGAAACCGTCGGAACGGCCAGATGCAGGAAACTGTGCAGACAGAAGCTGCAGCAGATGTTTGGTAGCTGGGCTGGGCGAGGTAAGTGTGTGGGCAGGAACAGTGTGGGCACGTGAGTGAGTGAGTGAGTGAGTGTGATTTTTACATCAGGTGTGTGGCCATATGTGTCTGGATATTTTTGCATAGGCTTCTTCAGGGTAAACTGCATGAAACGGAAGATGCAGGAACAGGCGAGAAACTGACATAGAAACTTGTCTTTATCATGCAGCCGCTTCCTGTTTGCGTAAGAACCGCTCCCTGTGTAAAGGGTGCCATACACACACATGCGCACACACACACACACACACCTGCTCGCCCACCACCCAACCATCATCCTATTGTTACTATCCGCCATTACCACCACTTCTGTTATTACTCGTTACTAAACTGCCCGCCCATGTTTGCAGCAGTGTTCCAGAATTGGCGAGAATGCGAACTTGCGAACCCAAAACGAGGTTTTTGGCCCCAGATTTGCGAACCCGAATCGGCCTTGCGCTCCCGGACGATCTTTTGCGGTTTGACCCAAACTTGAGGTCAGCTCGACGCTGCACTACCGCAACCATGGTTTAAAAGGGTGTAATGAAAATGACGATGAGGGCTCGGATAACTGAAACTGCAAGATGGCATGACAGCTGGTTGACTGGCGACCGCAGCAAGTGGTTGCGCCAGGCTGCCAAGGTCGGCCCGCGCCACACAGTGCAATGTGTGGCGTGTTTGAGTAAGCCAGTGTTCCAGTCAAGAAAGCAGAGCATTGCCCGCAACGCAGGCCACAAAGCAGCCATCCCTGAGTGGCTCAAGGCAGCCGTGCTAGTGATGGTGCCAGGATCAGTGGAGGAAGAGCGCATGTTTTCTGCTATGTAGTATCTCAAGAGCCCTGGTCGCAATAGGCTGCAGGAGAAGCACCTCACTGTGTGCGCACGTCTTTATGGCAAGGCGTTCAAGTGGGGCCCAGGGCAGATCAAGGCAGCCATCAAGAACTGGGATGCAATGTGCCGCGTCCGGGGCCGCAATGGCATTGCGTAGGCTTAGAGTTGCATGAGCATTCAACAGTATGCAGAGCAATCTCTGCATGAGCATAGGACTTGGATCTTTGCGTTCAACACACACCCGGGGGTCCGGGGGCGCAGCCCCCGGCTTTTTGTAATGTACGATCCCAAACCTGAGGTCCAGGACGGCCATTGTAAAACTTGAGATCCGAAGTTAGACTTTGCAAAAATGTAATCTGGAACACTGGTCTGCAGGTGTCTGTACTGGAGTCCCAGGTCTCAGAGCTGAGCGAGTCGCTGCAGGCCGCGCAGTCCAAGGCCAAGCAGGGCTCAGCGGACACCTGGAAACTGAGCGAGGTGGAGGGGGCGCTGGAAGAGCTGCAACAGGTGAGGGAGTCAGGTGCAGTTGAAGTCAGACAAATCTTGAGGCATGGAGCACAAGGGGAGGTGGGGAAGTGGCCACAACACATGGAGCACAAACGTGTCACGTGGGAAGTCAAGCGGGATTTCACAGTGCCAGAGCTGGTTGAGCTATGGCGCACACTCCAGCATGGGTCTACAACCAAGTAGGGTTCTAACAAACCCAATTGAGCTCAATTTGCAGAGCCGTCATAGTCAGTCGAGTGGCGGTCAGGTGGGCTTGCCAATTCAAAAGTGGGCCATCAATGGAAGGTGGTTTACGCCTGCACTCCAGAGCTGTGAAATGCAAGGAAGCAACTGGCTGTAGTAAATCATGCATTGTTACCTTCCGGTGCACAGGAGTGGGTTGCTGTTGCTGCAGGAATTTGATGAACAATCCATCAAGCTGCAGGCAGCCCAGGCACAGCTTGACAAGCAGAAGCAGCAGCTGGAGCAGGCAGCAGGCTGGGAGCAGCAGCTGCAGCAGCGGGCGGAGCAGGTAGCTGACCTTGAACAACAGCTGAAGCAGCTGCAGGAGCAGCAGCAGCAGCAGAGCCAGCAGGATGACAGCCAGTTGGCAGCACAGCAGGAGCTGGAAGAAGCCAGGCAGCAGCTGGACGAAGCTAGGCAGCAGCTGGCTGCGCTCCAGCAGCAGCTGGCACAGACGCAGGAGCAGCAGGCAGCTACTGTGGACCAGTTGCAGGCAGCACAGGCAGAAACCACCCGCTTGGCAGCAGAGCTGCAAGTGCTGCTATTTGGCAAGGGTGCAGGCGAGGCAGAGTCGGCACAACTCAAAGATCAATTGCAAGCTGCCACTGCAAAAGCAGCTGCGGCTACGGCTGAAGTAGAGCAGCTAGAACAAGCGCTGCAGGCAGCACAGGCTGGCGTTCAACAAGCAATGGTGAGTTCTCAGCCAGTGTTCTGTCCTAGCATTTACAGCATTCATCTACTGAGTGTTCGAGAAACGTACGATAAACAGGCAAAAGTCGACGAATGCCCGACGAATAGTACACAGGGGTTTCTGTTCAAAGCACTAGAACTTAGCTGCAGTTTTACTACAAGTTAGGAAGAACGCGCTGTTCAAAGCCGAACTGTCGAAGGCCGACTTGGCAGCCAGGTCAGAGGCCAAGGCAGCAGCCAAGGCAGCAGCTACAGAGGAGCAGGGGAAAACATCGATGGACTGGTTTTACGGTACTTATTTGGCAACTGCTGATTTGGCAACAGCAGTAACCGCATGGGGGTGTGATTAATTGGTGTGAAAGCATGGCTGACAAGCAACAATGGAACACAACGCCGCACTCGGCAATTGCAGGCCGATTTCAAAGCAGCCAAGTTGGAGGCCAAGACAGCAGCTGCAGAGGCCCTGCGGCTGCAGGCGGAGGCGGAAGCTGCCCAGAAGCAGGCGGCAGCGGCAGCGGCTGATGCACTTCTGGCACGGAACGAGCTGCAGGCTGCCAAGGCAGCAGCAGCGGAGGCGGAGGCAAAACACGGCATGAGGTCAGCACTCGGTGGACCATCATTCTCTCAGGGAGAGGGCAGTGGGATGGCAGCCGGGATGCTGGAGCATGCGTCGGAAGCGGGCGACGAAACAGCTTCGCAGGTAAGACATATTTTCTGGTATTTGTTTATTTTTGAACACAGAAACTGTCTGGAGGGGACAGTCCAGGCAATTGAATCCATTTTTCTATCATTGCTTCGTTGAACTGTCATTGTTTTTATTTTGAGTACTCTTCTGTGTTTTGTTGTTGATATTGGCAGGTTGCAACTGAGCCGGAGGCTGACCTTGCTGCTGAGAACGCCCGCCTGTTCAAGGAGCTGGCAGACACCAAGAAGAAGCTGCTGGCGCTGGTCAAGAAGAAGACTGCGGAGCACGCAGTGGCAGTCAAGGTGGGTGGATGGGGCACCTGGAATCAGGAACAGTGTTCATCTTTATGAAAATGCTTGATGGTCAAACCGTGAATGAAATAAATGGGATTGGTGATGGCCGTGCATCAACCCAGACAGACCATAATGGGCATCAGCTCAGTGTCGTTGTTGTTGTTGTTGTTGTCGTTGCTGCTGTTGTCATATAAACTGCCTCCAGTGCTGGAAGGACTGCAGGTAATCTACTGTGGGTGCATGAACTGGTATCCTGCCTGAAGGCTGGTATTGCTTGATCCCAAACTGCGCACACTCTGGACCACCCATGTGTAGAGCCATTGTGGAACGTGATGTGGTTGCTTACGTTGGTTTTGCTGTTGACGCTGCTCATCTTTGCAGGCTTTTGAGTCTCAGATCGCAGCTCTCCAGTCCAAGGTGTCAGAGATGGACGCACTGCGGACACAACTAGCAGCCAGGTGAGCATGCTGCACACGTCTGTTTGCACACTGCGGTTTTGCAGCTTGCAGTGCTGCAGATCAAACAATCTAGGCGATGATCAGCCACCTGCATTAACCCTTATAGCAGCGCGTAAGGCCATCAAAAGTCTGAGCACGTGCAAAGGTCAGGGTCGAAACTCAAATCGCCGTGAGAACCACGTGTTATGTCACTGTCCACATGCCACGGCTAATGCGAAAGACATATGTGGGTGTGGTGCGCTTTCAGTTCCAGTGCCGTCCCAGAGTTGGCTCACGCGTACAAGTTGGATTGCGACAGTGCGTACCAAATTATTCAGGACAGGGGGCGACACATTACAACGGGTGCAGTGCATGACACAGGCATTTGATTGTCTTAGAACTTGCAAACATCTTGCATCTTGCATATGACATCCGTCTGGTGTTTATCATCATCAACCGCGCCGTTTCGTTGCTTGCCTTGACTGACCCCAGGGAGCCTGAGGTGTCAGAGGCCCACAAGGCCTTGTCTGAATCGGCGCAATCCAGTTATCTTGCGTGATCACTCACTGTTCGTTGGCACAATCCTCCTCTGATTCATCGCTTACGTTGTTCAGGGAGTCCGAGGTGTCAGAGGCGCGCAAGGCGCTGTCCGAGATTCAGTCGCGCCATGCCGCGGAGTCGCGGGGCATGGTGCCCGAGGCGCAGGCCCGCGGGGAGCGGGAGGAGGCGCAGCGCGCACTGGCGGCTAAGGAGAGGGAGCTGGCCTCGGCACAGGTATGACACGTATTAAGCAAGGCCACATCACGCATGAGAAGCACAGGTGTGAGTGAGTGTATTTTCACATCTGTATCGTCCGACAAGTCGACCAGAAGATGGATCAAGTATCATCATACAAGGCAGAGACTGTCAAGTGGTTTCCACCTTGACGTAGGCCCTGCTGTCCGAGTGCAAGGCAGTCAGTGCGCAGCGGGAAACGTCCACTGCTCAAGCCATGGCCAAGCTGGAAGAGGCGCTGAAGAAAGCAGGAGTGAGTGGGGGCTGCCCTGGAGCCTTTCGGAGCAACGGATCCTGCCGACCGCCTGATGGTGGCCTGTATGGGGCCTGTCTTGAATCCCATATTTGGAGCGACTTGTGGCTGCTTGGCTAACCTGGAAGACCTGGAAGACAAGCTGCGGACTCACCAACACGTCGCATCATGTGCAGGGACACAGAGTGCTGCCAGTCGTGCGCAGATGCAGGCTTGTCAAAATGCGGGCTGGGCGCCTGACACATTACTGTTCTCTTGTACGCCCTGCCAACAGTGCCACCCCTTTCAGTCCTCGACCTTTTGGTTGCCTTTACCACGTGTTATTCAGTTGGAACGTGAGCTGGCTGTGTCCAAGGTGGAGTCCCGGCTGCGGGAGAGGGAGGAGGAGCTGGAGGGAATGAAGCAACAACTCCTCAAAACAGGTGAGAGATCACAGCACAGCGGACAAACCCATAGCAGAGTTCGTGTATTTACCCCAGCCTGGTTGTTCGACAAGCTTGAGTCTTGTCGCTGCCACTGCTCTGTTGTGTAGAGAGGGTAACAGTCCCTCGACTGTCGAAAGTGTTGGGCCTGCTGTTGGTGCAAATTCAATCATCCAGGCTCGAACCCAGGACGTGTCAGTGTATGGATTGAACGGTTACCCCTTCATTGAACGGTTACTCACTTGGCCTCTTGCCACTCACCCTCCCCTCCGTTGCTTTGGCCTTCCTGCAGAGTCTGCCCTGTCCAGTGCCCAGGCCGCGTGTGCCACCGCTCAGAGCGGCACCACGGCGGAACTAGCTGCACTCAGGGCGGAGGCGGAGGCAGCCAAGGCAGAAGCAGAGGTGGGTTGCATTGTGGGCCACCGGAGCACAGGGCCACAAGAGCAGTCCTGCCCGGATTGAAGGCCATGTAAACAACAACAACAACAACGACAACAGGAGCATGGGGATAGTAGGAGGCGTAGAGGCAGCGGCAAAGGTGGCAGAGGCAGAGGTGGATCGATGTGGAGGGCACAAGATTAGGACCTTGCAGATGATACCTCCAGCTAGCACAAAACAAGGCAGAACTAGCAGGCTGATGGTGCAATGTGAAACAGACAAAATGATTTCCGAGCATGCTGAATGAACAGTGGCTTCAGCTGGTACTCATGTTACTTGCCGACGCTGGCCTCATGGTTTTGCAGGCACGCCGCCGTGAGCTTGAGAGTGAGAAGTCACGCGGGTCAAAGGTGCTGGATGACGTCAAGAAACGGCTGGCAAAGGCAACCAAGGCGCAGCACGCTGCGGAACTGGCAGCTGCAGAGGTGCGCACGGAGTGATGCTAGCCACACATGGGGTTTTGCGTGCAAGGCCACACGGACCACATGCCTGGGTTTAGAGCATCAGGAATCCCTCGGGCACTCGTGCGTGGCATAGGCTGGCTGACTTTCTCATCATGGTGAAGGCTTTGCACAGCAGCTGGCTGCAAAGGGCCTGAGATCCCTAGCACATTGTGCTGTTAAGATATACTTGTGGCGCTTCCGATGGGATACGGCTTTGTGTGGAAGGCCATGACAGCATGCTTGAGACTGCCGCGCAATCAGGGTGGCGGCATACAGCACGGCAGTGCGGTTGTATCAGCAGCAGAAGCAGCAGGAGCATTCAGAGCAGCAGCAGGAGCAGCAAGCGCAGCACCAATAGGACCAACAGCACCAACTCGTTGTGGCATATGGCCTCCAGACATAACGTCCATGCAAGTCCGCTCGCTGTTGTGTCTGCACAGGCACATGGTGCTGCTGGCACCCAAACAGTTGCACATGCTTTCTGCCATGTGTGCGTCATCATTCATTGTTTTGTGTGTGGGCAGGCGCGGGGCAAGTCTGAGTCCGAGCACCAGCGACTGGCCCTGGAGCTGGCCCTAGCCTCCCAGGCCAAGGACACCCTCAGAAGAGACACGGAGCGGGTGGAGGCGGAACTCAAGGAATACAAGAGCAGGGCACAGGTGGGGTCTGCAAGCTGATACACTGCAGTTAGTTTCACACAATCGCGAGGTGTGGCTTGATGCGTGTATCCCAGACTGGCCAGTGGGGTATGCAGCCAGGTCCACCGGCTAGCTACGTGTTTCCGCCGCTACCTCGGTTTGTCCAGAAGTGCTGTCTGCTAAGCCTAAGCCAAGGCAACTCTCAAGGAGCACAAGAGCAGGGCACAGGTCAGAGGCGAACTACAGGGTGCTGCGCAAGCAGATCACTGTTTTTGAAGCCTTTCTTTCAAAACAAACTTTTCCTGCGCCGACTGTGAAGATTTTGACCAGCTTGGCGGACACATAACCAAAGGCCAGAGGCGTAGTATTGTTTGAGCAATTTTATCATAAACGCATTCTGAAGTTGGTTTGATTGTCAGTTGCGTCAGTTTCGCAAATGTTCCTGGCAGTTTGTCTGCTGTTCACTGCCTTTCCCCTGCCCTGTCAGGATATCGGCCTCTGTTTTCCACATTTCACTTCTACTTTCCACCAACTCTGCCAATCCTCAGTTTTGCTGGCTGAGCCTTGGCCTCACTGCCCTGCACCGGCCCTGTCAGGCTTCCAGACATGGTTTGGTATGTGTGTCACATGTGCTCTCTCAGGCGCTCTTGCGCACCAAGGACGTGGAGATCAAGGCCCTCAAGGACGCGGCAGCCGCAGCGGGGCAGGCGGCGGGGGACGCTGAGCACATGCAGAGACTGCAGGTTGGTGGCTGTTGGAAATGCTGGCAGCGGAAACAATGCTAGCAGTCAGTATGCTCAGCATGCTGGTCAAGCGTGGAGGAAATGAAGAGCAGGGGCAGAGTTGGACAAGAGTAGACCTTGATAAACGCTCACAGAAGCAGCACACACTTTCACCCCTTCCCTCTCTCTCACTCACACACGCACTCACTCACACGCACGCACTCACACGCACTCACCATCACACTCACTCTCACACTCTCACACTCACTCGCTCACACGTGACACCTGTGGTGCGGTGCACAGGTTGACCTGACCGCGGCCCAGACAGCGCTCGAGGCCCTGGAGTCCGCTCATGCCTCCTCCCAGCAACAAGCCGCCGCAGCCCTCACAGAGGCAGCACAGGTACTGAAACCTCAACAGCGCACTTCAGGTGTCCTTCACAGACAAGAGCTGTGACGGCTGTCAGCATGGTCTTGGCATTGGAACCTTGAGACTCCTGTAAATCATGAGCAAGCGCTCAGGTGTACAAGGACGCCTTGCCTACGCCATCTTCTCTTCCACTTTAAGAATGGTCATACAGATTCACACACACACGCGCGCATGCTCTCACACTCACACACAGGCTCATGCTGCTGAGTTGGAGGCCCTTCAGGGCCGGGTGGAGCTCTTCAGGGAGGCTGCCTCAGACGCAGGGAAGGAGGTGGAAGAACTGCGCAACAAGTGCGTGGATAGAGAAAATAGCATTATTACGTGCATGCGCAGCTACTCCAAGGTTTCTGTCCAATTCTATTAAGAGCCTGCATTTCCGTAGCTTTCGACCTATAACGGGAGCTGGTCAGGAACAGGGGGGTGTGGGGGGGGTCCAGGAGTGTATAAGGAAATATGAAGCCTCACGGGAAAATTGCTTTGCAGGCCAACGATAAGTCAGAATCAAGATCTGAACATGCCATCGTGACGGGCGCATCGAGAGCTACACAATGGCATACTCAAACTAATTCAGAAACCCATGCTGGGTCCGGACACGGTCGGAAATCAGCAGGGGTGCTCCTCGGCAGGACTGGCAAAGGACTCTAACCCTGGGAACTGACTCAAACCTGAACAGCTCTTTGTTTTCAAGAGTGCATTGAAAATCTTTCATGAAACTGAGCAAAATGGCAAACACAACCTGAGGACGACCGGCAACCGACAGGTGGGCCCAGAAACGGCCGGTAACCGCCAAGGACTGTGACCTTAGGAACACACTCAAACTTGAAAAGTTTTTTGTTTCGGAGAGTGCACTGGAAAGCTCTCATGAAACTGAGCACAATGGCATACTCAAAAGTCTGTAATGGACCTGTACATAGGCTTTGGGTGGGGAGGGGTCTGGGCCCCCCCCCCTGACCAAAAGTGAGTTATAGGTCGGCAAAAATAAGAGTTCAGGCCCCCTGCATTCTTCGCATTATTTCCTGTTGATCAAGGGCTGGAAGCGATTAGAGGGTTGAGTTTGGGGCAGCGGGCAAGGAGGTGGAAGAACTACGCAACAGGTGCGTGGCCAGGTGTCATCCGATGCCACAAGCCTCAGTGCGAATGGATTATACAATCGCACAGACACAACGGTGTGAACGGTGTGTCTGTGTGTTTAGGTGCGAGGCGTTGGAGGCGCGTCTTGCACACCACCAGGGCTCTGACCACCAGGCAGCCATGGAGGAGAGACGGCACCTCGAGGAACAGGTGGGGCGTTCAAGGGCAAAGATGGGCAGGTGCCGCATGTAAAGGCAGAGGCAGGTAAGGGGTAGAAGCAGGTGAGAGGTAGAGGCAGGTAAGGGGTAGAGGCAGGTAAGGGGTAGAGGCAGGTAAGGGCTAGAGGCAGGTAAGGGCTAGAGGCAGGTAAGGGCTAGAGGCAGGTAAGGGGTAGAGGCAGGTAAGGGGTAGAGGCAGGTAAGGGCTAGAGGCAGGTAAGGGGTGGGGGCAGGTAAGGGGTAGAGGCAGGTAAGGGGTAGAGGCAGGTAAGGGGTAGAGGCAGGTAAGGGCTAGAGGCAGG